>JADBJO010001042.1:172500-175000 GCA_016801955.1 Conus betulinus | reverse complement strand
AAAAGAAAAAAAAAGAAAAGGGAAAGATGGCTGTGACGAGTCGGGATGGAAGGTGTGGTCCTCCAGGGGGAACGACTCCGACAGTTTTCTTTCCTACAATCATAGAGTAGTTTCTATATCAATGTTCACCTCCACCCTCCCTCTTACTAGCGGTGGAAGGACCAGCTTTCTGGTACTAGTCGGCGAAATGAGATTGTAGTTTTCTCTCGGAACTGTTAAAAAAATACTCAAGAATGCCTCAGGAGCAATTTCACTTCAGGCACTTAAAAGACAGAATTAGAATTTGTGGTTGTTTTTATGGTATCATCTTAAGTGAGTAAGACTTATTCTAACTTACTAAATATGTCTTTCAGTTCGAAACGCCACGGTCAGTGAAATACCACTTTCAGGAATGAACACACACACACACACACACACACACACACACACACACACACACACACACACACACACACACACACGCACGCACGCAGAGAGAGAGAGAGAGAGAGAGAGAGAGAAGGTCAATTAAAAAAATGACACACACGCAAAAGAGAGAGAGAGAGAGAGAGAGAGAGAGAGAGAGAGAGAGAGAGAGAGAGAAGGTCAATTCAAAAAATGACTTCACCGATTGGACGTCATTTTCACCCGATCCAACGGCTAATATTTGCTAACACAGAGCACGTCATTTTCATAACAAAATGGAGATACCCTTTTACAGGCCACAAAAGCGAACACAAGGACAGAAGGGAAAAAAACAATCCCCAATAGTCACTGAACTGATGGAAAACATTAACAGGACTCAGGTAACTGCAAAACAGTAGACCTTACCCTTATCCCTGAGAGAGAGAGAGAGAGAGAGAGAGAGAGAGAGAGAGAGAGAGAGAGAGAGCATAGACGTACACGTACTCTGTTACCATTTTGTTTCCTTGAAATCAGAAGTCTGCATCCGATACCAAAAACGTTCGGAATTTCCCAGTTGTTACAGTTGCAGCAATCAAAAGCATTTTTTTGCGGGTCCTGTTTGCAGATTTCTTTAAAAGTCAAAATTTAAAGACATTTTGATATATAATATGACATATTACATGAATTATTTTAATTTTATTATCATGAACTTTATAACCCAGTTTAAAAAAAATATATATATTAAAAAAAAATCACCAAAATTCCGAACTAATGGAAGTTCAAGAAAAGGCAATACACAAAAAGATACATTTGTTGTATTGGCATTTTGTGACAGGATTCAAACAAAGCTATAGTATGTATATAATTTTTTTTTATCTTATACGCAATTGTGGAAGTTTTTTTTTTAAAAAAAAGTTTGAATTGTACGTTGCTTTCGTGGACTTCAGAGAGACCTTTGATACAGTGAACAGAAATGCTCTGTGGGCAGTTTTGAGAAAATCTGGAGTGAATCGGAAACTTTGAAAAGCTGTACGAAGTTTACTTTTGTGTTGTAATTGCTTGTGTACGAAATGAATGTTGTTATTCTTGACTACTTCGAATGCCTAAAGGGTGTGTAATAAGAGTGTCTGCCTCGCCCTTCCTTTTTTTTCCGTTATCATCAATGAACTGGCTGCTGATGTATCTAGCGACAGAAAACATGGCATGCAATTAATTCCTGGTTCAACTGAAATGTTTTGTTGTTGTTGTTGTTGTTGTTGTTGTTGTTGTTTGCCGATGATGCCATATCATGAACCCATCCTGATTCTATTACTGGGCTGCAGAATCCAATCGCTCGTCTTAAAAAAGGAGCAGAACGATTGCAGTTAACGGTCAATCTTGCTGTAACAAATACAGTGGTTTACAGAAAAGGTGGTTGCGTATAAACAAGTTCATATGTACAACTCATACAATACCTTGGGATGGTCTTTAATACCAGATTGAGTATTAGTAATGCTTTGTCAGATGCTTGTGGAAAAGCAAAGAAAGAGTGATAGAAATCATTAGATATATCAGAAAAACTAATTACAATCCAAATGGATTTGTTCTGTAAATTATTTGACACGTAAAATGAACCCATCTGCATCTGAAATATGGGGATTACAAGAGGGAAGTAACCAAACTGAAAACATCTATGTGTTTGCCATAAAAAGATTTCTGGATGTTCCTTTAGATACATTAAACAAACTGGCTTGTTGAGAAACTGGGAGATATCATTTATGCATTATAACCACCATAAAATGCACTGAATATTGACTAAGATCAGTCAGACTCCCCATGTGGAGAATATACAGACAAGCGTAATTTTGAACGAGTCTGGTCAATATACCTGCATGTCAAATGTATAAAAGACTTCGACAGAAAAAAAGCTCTTTTGGCTGACCCAAGGATTTGATTTCGAATAGGCCTACGGTTTTATAGCTGAATCCAAGACAGGTTCATTTTCTGTTCTAAACAAAGCTGACATGCAGAAATAGAGAGTGATTATAACATCATATTTTTTGTTCTTTTCAAAGCCTTTGTCAAGCTTAAAACAACCTAACTCTAATTACAAACAAATGACACAAAGATATTTTCA
>JADBJO010001042.1:157500-167500 GCA_016801955.1 Conus betulinus | reverse complement strand
AGAGAGGTGGGGGGGGGGGGGGAGAGAGAGAGAGAGAGAGAGAGAGAGAGAGAGAGAGAGAGAGAGAGAGAGAGTGAGTGCACACGCGTGCGTGTGCGCGCGTGTTTGCGTACGTTCAAGAAGGAAGATGCTGTATGTGATTCAACTCAGTTACCATGTGAAGAGCAGACCAGGAAGAGGTGAAGACAAAAAAAAAAAAAAAAAAAAAAAAAAAAAAAAAAAGAAAAAAAAAAAAAAAAAAAAAAAAAAAAAAAAAAAAAAGAAAAAAAAAAAAAAAAAAATGAAGAAAATGATTAATATTTTTGAAGCATTAAAAAAACATATAATTATACCAATCATATAGAAACGAAGACTTCCTTCATTACATAGAACGTCTTAAAACTTAAACACATGGATGTAAACAGGTATGAGGAAAGGGTGCAATACTTGCCGGCGGTGTGTGTGAGAATGGATAATTCAGTCAATCATTTTTTCCAACTCTGAAAACAACAGCGAAGCAAGTTTTCTGTTAACCTTCGATTCCAGTGAGAGTAAACTCCTTTGGCATGTTTATCCGTGCTTTTCAGAAACATTACTATATATGTTTATCATTTAGCCAGCACATATGAGACACACAACAAAGAGGACGTTTCTCGAGAACACAGAACACAACAATAAAAGCAGACGCCCTTAACAACCACACATCAACTTTACACTAAGACTTTGTCGCCCTTTGCTTTTGACTTTTGCTTTTGAATGCTGACTTTGCTTTTAAATGCTGCCACACGGAGCTCACGGATAGCAACAAGGAAATGCAACATCGGTGTCGTTTAAGTGAAACAAAACATGTATCGTAAAATCTAAACAAGGACAATATCTTCTGCTCCCCTAGTGAAACAGTGAACTGCATTGAAGTCTACGCAAAAGCTGTTTGTGGCACCTATTCAAAAAACGCCTCACTTGCACTTATTGATCTTCAAACACCTCAACATTAATGGCTTGTACATACTGACCTTCCAAGCACCTCAAAATTAATCACTAGTAAATGTTGACCGTTGAGGCACCTCAAAATCACTTGTAAATGTTGACCTTTTATTAAACACCTCAAAATTAATCACTGGTGCATATTGACCTTCCAAGCACCTAAAAATTACTCACATGTACATGTTGACCTTCCAAGCACCTCAAAATTATCACTTGAAAATGTTGACCTTTTAAATACATCAAAATTAATCACTTGTAAATATTGACTGTTCTAGCACTCAAAATCAATCACTTGTACATATCACTATCAGTCGCTTGTAAATGTTGTTTCAAGTACCTCAAAAGTAATCACTGGTGAATGTTAACTTTTTCAAGCACCTAAACATTAATCACTTGTAAATGTTGACCGTTCAAGCACTCAAAATTAATCACTTGTACATATAACCATTAATCGCTTGTAAATGTCTTTCCAGTACCTCAAAATTAATCACTTGTACATATTGACCATCCAAGCACCTCAAGATTATTCACTTATAAATGTTGACCTTTTAAACACCTTAAATTACTCACTTATAAATGTTGACCTTTTAAACACCTCAAAATTACTCACTTATAAATGTTGACCTTTTAAACACCTTAAAATTACTCACTTATAAATGTTGACCTTTTAAACACCCCAGAAATTAATCACTTGTAAATGTTGCCCATTCAAGCGTCTTGAAATTAAGCATTTGTAAATGTTGATCTTTTAAACACCTCAGATTCAATATTTGTCAATGTTGACCTTCCAAGTATCTCAAAATTAATCAATTGTTAATGTGGACCTTCCAACACATCAAAATTAATCATATGTAAATGTTGACAGATCATGCACCTCAAAATTTATCACTTGTAACCGTTGACCTCTTAAACACCTCAAAATTAATCGTTTGTAAATGTTGGCCTTCCAATCACCTCAAAATTAATCACTTGTACATATTGACCTCGTAAGCACCTTTTAATAAATCACTTGTACATATTGTTGTCCTTCCAAGCACCTCAAAATTAATCACTTGTACATATTGACTTTCGAAGCACCTCAAAATTAATAACTTGTAAACGTTGACCTTCCAGGAACCTCAAAATGAATCACTTGTAAATGTTGACTGTTCAAGCACTTAAAATTAATCACTTGTAAGTGTTGACCTTTTTAACACCTCAAAATTAATCACTCGTAAATGTTAAACGTTCAAGCTCTTCAAAATTAATCATTAGCACATACTGATCTTCCAAGCATCTCAAAACTACTCACTTGTAAATGTTGACTTTTCAAGCGACTCAGAATATACTGACCTTCCAAGCAACCTAAGATCAATCACTTGTACATGCTGACCTTTCAAGCACCTCAACATTGAGTCACTTGCAGATATTGACCTTCTGATGACCTCAACATTGAACCACCTGTAGATATTGACTGTGCGAGGAGCTTAACACTGAATCGCTCGTAGATATGAACTTTCCAAGGATCTCAGGATTGAAACACGGTCAGTTTGTCAAGGGCTGTGGAGGATCATGGGAAGGTATTGCTGCCTAGTCAGGTTCATCATCATGTTAAGCCAGTCGCACAATGGCAAACTTACTCGAATACTGGACGTTGGGAGACTCCGCTAAGGCTTCTCCAGTTACAAATGTAAGTAAACAGGGCTGTGTCTTGGCATCCAGGCTGTTCAGCGTAATGTGCTCAGCTATGCTGTCTGACCGCTTTCTACAGTGATGAAAGTGGCTTCAAGATCAGGTTCAGGACTGAGGGCATACTCTTCAAGCAGCAGAGGCTCCGGGGCTAAGATCAAGATGGAAGAAGAGTCCCTGTGTGATTTTTTTTTCGCAAATGACTACTGACTCTACTGTGCCACAGAGGCACAAATGAAGCAGACGATTAGGCCGCTTTCCCGCTGCTTGCCACAACTTGAGCTTACATTCAGTGCCGACCTGCGCTGCAGAAACAGTATGTATAACTAGAAGTCACTGTCAAAGGGAAACCCTGAAAACTTTTGACAACTTCACCTTGGCAGAACAATGTCCAGATCTGTGGACATTGATCACGAAGCACGCACTGATTTCGGAGCACACATTGCCAAGACAAGTTCAGTTTACAAGGTAGCTACGAGAAACTATGTGGGAGAGGACAGGTATCAAGCTGATCACAAAACTGAAGGTGTTTAAGACAATTATACTGCTCACACGTACTAAGCTCTTGTGAGACAAAGACAGTCTACGAGCGCCACGTCAAAAAGTTTAATCGCTTCCACTTGTACTGTCTGAGAAAACTGCTGGTGATCGCATGGAAGATAAAGACTCTGACACAGATTTTCTCTCGTGATCTGCCAGACATTCACAACCTGCTGAGAAGTGCACAAACGAGGTGGGCTAGCCACCTTGTCCGAATGTCCGGCACGCGCCTTCCAAATACGCTATTCTGTGGTGAACTTGCGACTGGCAAACTGCCCAAGATGATCAGGAAAAGTACTTCTAGGACACACTGAAGATCTCACTGAAGACCTTTGACACTGACCCTTGCATACTTCCGTTTGATCACCCCGCCTGGCGAACTTCTATCAGCAGAGATGCTGTCCTTTCTGAGTAACACAGAGCAGCACACGCCCAGGGAAAACGTGAGGTTTGCAAGTCCAGCATCCCGTCCCAACTCCTCCCCCGTCTTATGTTCAGTGTCCCCTGATCACTTGTGTCCGCCTTCCGGTGGAGGCTTCCGTTCCTGCGCTGGCACCCGGTCCTCCTCGGTGTCATGTCTTTGCTCTTAGTCGACAACAAGGACGACCAACAAAAAAAAAAAACCAAGGATGAGACAACAGCAAGTGGGGTGACTCAACACTGAGATGGGAGGCACAACACTGAGGTGTACGAGACAACACTGAGAAAGGTGGGACAACACTGAATTAGGGCGAGACACACACCAAGATAGAAGACACAACAGTGAAGTAGGGTGAGACAACACCGACATGGGTGGGACATTGAGACAGGCCAGACAACTCTAAGGTAGGTGAAGCAATACTGAAATAGGTGAGACAACCTTGAGATAGGTGAGACAACACGGGGTAGGTCAGACAACATTGAGGTATGTGCGACAATTTCAAGGTAGGATAAGGCAACAGTAAGGTAGGTAAGATAAAACTTAGGGATATGAGACAACGCTGAAGTATCTGAGACAACATTAAGGTAGGAGAGTCAACACCAGGATAGATGAGACAACATAGCTAGGTGAGAGAACGCCGACGTAGGTGAGGCAACACGGAGGTAAGTAAAACAACTCTGATGTAGATAGGTAAGACAACACAGAGGTAGTTAAAAGAAGACCAAGGCAAATGAGACAACGCCGAGATACAGTGAGACAACAATGAGGTAGGACAAGACAACACTAAGTATAGGTGAGACAACACAGAGGCAGGGTGAGAAAACACTGAGGTAGATGACAAAATACCGAAGAAGAGTGAGACAACATCTACGTAAAGAGAGGCAACACTGAGGCAGATGAGCCAATATGGAGGTAGGGTGAAACAATACTAAAATGGGTGAGAAACACGGATTTAGGTGAAATAAAGCTGAGGCAGGGTAGACAACTGAGACAACAACCTAGGTAGGCAGGACAACACCGAGGTAGGCGAGAAGACACAGAGGTAGGTGAGACAACAACTCAGGTAGGCGGGACAACCACTGAGGTAGGTGATGAAACACAGAGACGGGTGAGATAACAACTTATGTAGGCAGGACAACCACTTAGGTAGGTAAGGAAACACAAAGATGAGTGAGACAACAACTTACAACTTATTTAGGCAGGACACACCACTGAGGTAGGTGATGAAACACAGAGACGGGTGAGACAACAACTTATGCAGGCAGGACAACCACTGAGGTAGGTGAGGAAACAGAGAGACGGGTGAGACAACAATTTATGTAGGCAGGACAACCACTGAGGTAGGCGAGGAAACACAGAGGTAGGTGAGACAACAACTCATGTAGGCGGGACAACCACTGAGGTAGGTAAGGAAACACAGAGACAGGTGAGACAACAACATATGTAGGCCAGACAACCGCTGAGGTAGGTGAAACTACACTGAGGAAGGCGAGACAACCCCGAGCTCGATGAGATAGCACCAAGGCAAGCAAGACAATGCTTAGGTCGGTTAAGACAGCATGAGAACAGATAGTAAACTTTTAATGAAAGTCAGCTTTTAAAAATCATAGTTCGCATGCTGTGAAGAAAAACGCTGTGTCTGGCATGTATCTGTGTGGTGTTTGAAGAATGAAGGGAAATCGGAAAAAAGGAAAACATATCATTGGCAGTTTTTGCCTGTCGTAACAGGAACCTTGTTGTATTCTGACCCATTATCCCCCATCGAAACTGTGCAATCTGTACACAAAACAACAACAACAAAAACAAACAAACAAACAAAACAAACAAAAAAGGAACAAAGAAAAGAAATGAAAAAAAAATTCAGACGAATGATAAATCATTAGGAAAAAATGTATACCATTACAAGAGCCATGTTAAGACAACGTCATTTGTAGACGACGCAGGCCTATCAATTAATTTCGGATCCGTTGATGTTCAGTACTTCAGGATTCTTACAGTTAGTCAGAGTATTTTACAAGTGTCGGACACGTATGTTAGAGTTGCTTCGACTCTGGTTTTTTTACATTTTTTTGTATTGTCGTTCAGCATCGTATTCATAAACATGCGTTTGATGTTCAGTATACCCATTAATTGGAGGTGTAAGTTACGACTAAAGTATGAAATAAATTACACTTCCCCTAGACCCATCCTGATCTCTGTCTTCTCTCCTCCTCTGCTTGCGTGCTTCGTTTCCACATGTGCCCACTTCTCCCCCATATCCCCCCCCCCCCCACACACACCGCAACCCAACCCCCCCCCCCCTTCCCATCCTCCACTGTCTCTCCCTCCCTCTCTCTCTTCGCCTGCTCATTCCCCCCTCCTCCTCCCCAGCTTGTGTATTCCCTCTGTCTTGAATATTCTATTCATTTGATTTTTGTTTGTTTGTCCTTTTTGAAACGCCATGACAATTGCATTTGCTCAAATGTCTTGTACAGCATTTTGACCAGTTTGGAAACCTGTTACACGGGCGCTTGTGATGATGGAACCCTTGATGCAGCGACACAGACAATATTGGATGCTGCCGAGGCCGTCGCCGGAGAGTGCGGAGGTAAATCACTTTTGTAATTTATGTGTGATAACACACACACACACACACACACACACACACACACACACACACACACACTACACACACCCACAAACGTACGCCCCAAATCAACACCTACCGTTTGCATGCATACACCCAAAACATCACATGCACACACACACATAACACTTACATACTGTCTAAGATCACTATTAGGTGGATAGACGTTAAATTAAAGAACGAACGAACGAACGAACACACACACACACACACACACACACTCTCTCTCTCTCTCTCTCTCTCTCTCTCTCTCTCTCTCTCTCTCTCTCTCTCACGACTTCTAAAAAAGGGATACATAATGATCCGTGAAATCTATGCCCGGAGAGAAAAAAAAAACAGCAAAAGTTTAAACGCGTTGGATTAAATTTAGATGGCAGGATTGGATGGGCTGTATGCAAACACAGAGAAGTTTGAAATGTTCTATATGTTGCGTAATCCCCTTCATCGTGTGTACTCCTTATAATAGAGATAGGCACATAAAATTTTTAATGACCAGGTTTCGTTTTGGAAGACCAAATATACCAGTGTCCTCATATGAAATATTACACCTAGTCTGAACTGAATGTCCATTATATAACGCACTTAAAGACGATTATTCATTTTCTGTTGTCTAGGTTTAGAACACATTAGTAGTTGATCTCCAACCTTGAAGTGATTTAGACATACAACTGAAAATGAGTTTCTTATCAATAACAGCCTTCGGCGTCAGACTCTGTCTGTGTCTGTCTGTCTGTCTGTCTGTCTGTCTCTCTCTCTCTCTCTCTCTCTCTCTCTCTCTCTCTCTCTCTCTCTCTCTCGGTTCTCGATCTTCTCTCTCTCTCTCCGACGGTTTCGATGTTTGTGAACACATAGACAAAAATATAGATATATTTGAAATTTGAAAGAACTTCGTTGCAATATCGGTCGGGCTACAGATTTAGAGTGTTGATATTATCAAGAAATACTGAAAACAGTCGGGAGAAATCTGAATATATGTATGTGTGTGTATGTACACACACACACACACACACACACACACACACACGCACACACACACACACACACACACACACACACACACACACACACACACGAACGATATTGTGTGTGTGTGTGTGTGTGTGTGTGTGTGTTGTGTGTGTGTGTGTTGTTGTTGTTGTGTGGTTGTTGTTGTATAAAGCACTTAAGAAAAGAGAAACAGTTCTGTCATAATAATCGGATATTGAACTAGAATCAGAATGAATATTGTCGTCGGATGGAGTGATCCGGCTCTCTCTCTCTCTCTCTCTCGTGTGTGTGTGTGTGTTCTTTGGCTCTTAGACACGTGTATATGAGGTACGCGTGTATGCATATGTGTAATGTACAAATAATTATGTGCGCTACACATACCTAACGCACGTACTTACGTTTTCCCTCTAAATTAATCATCAGACAGCGGCGCCAGTTTCCTGTCAGTCACGACACCTGTGATGCTGGTGACAGCCTTGCTGCTTCTCCTTCTCCACTTCCCCGGATGAGAATGGCGGATCTGCACCTCCACAATCCCTCCATCTTCCGCTCCTCTTCATCTCCTGTTTGTATGATACGGCAGAATGAGTTCTGTTGGTTCCTTCTGCCTTGACACAACAGTCGCAGAGGAGGGGCGAAAGATTGACCGATTTCTGCAACTGCTTTGTTTACAGACAGTATCCGTTTTTTCTCTGTAGTGTGCACACACACACACACAACACACACACACACACAAGCACGTGTCTGCGCGCGGACCGCTCCCCCTTCGCTACCACCCACCTTGTCCCCCCCCCCCCCCCCCCCCCCCCCCCCCCCCCCCCACACACACACAGCACGCGCCTGTTCGCGGACCGCTCCCCCTTCGCTACCTCCCCTCCCCCCCCCCCCCCCCCCCCCCCCCACACACACACACACACATCTTTTTTCTTGCAAGTTTGATGAAGTGACAGTTGATCCATTTTTTTCATCTTGTCTCTGCTTCTCTCTCTCTCTCTCAATGTTTTTTTTCTTTTTTTTTAATTGTGTGATTTGTAACTGACTTTGTGGTTTTCCTCAGCACTTCTTTTAAGTGTATTTACACTTATTTGTATTTGTATCAGTTTCTGTTCTTGGTGATTCTCTCTCTCTCTCTCTCTGCTTTGATTAAATGAGAAACACGAGTGAGTCATTCAATAAAAGATTAAAAAAAAAAAACAACAACTTCCAGAAACTGCATTTTGAGTTTTAGTTCTGAATGCCGCTACGCTTGTTTTCTTTGTAGTTCCCGTAGTTCTCCGAGCTATCACTCCCAAAAAATATAGTTAGCGTTTGCAAACCTGTCACTGGGGAAGTGATAACAAATATACCCGTAATTCATTCATTCAGGGCCCGGCTACTCATGAAGGGGTACGCAGATATGCCGAAATGATGGAATCATTGCAGAGTACTAAAATTAAACAATCACCCATGCTCAATATACATAGAAGGGAAGAGGATGGTTGAGGGGTGAGGTGCTTGGAGGGTTTATTGAATAATTTAATTCAAGAAAATGCCTTACTAGTTTTGTCTTATTCAAGAAAATGCCTTACTAGTTTGTCTTATTCAAGAAAATGCCTTACTAGTTTTGTCTTATCTGTTTTTGCGGTATTATTTCGAAGCAAGGCACGACTATAAATCAAGCGGCTTTCCAATAGCACAGCAACTTGAAAAAAAAAAAAAATCAGATATCAAAATGAAATTGACTTAACAATGAATTTCTCTGTCTAGGGCTCACTGCCAGGTGAAGTGTGGTTAAACCAAGTTGTTGCAGGAGTTTGGGCTGATTTGGAAGATTTTTGCGCAAACAGTTGACACGACTTGCGGCCAACTGAAACCGGAGGGAAGGTTCAGATAATATGATTACAAAGACTAAGCTTAGTAAATGCTAATGTAATTACATTTGTCTGAACGTTTAGATGATACTAATACTGATAAACAAGAGATGCAGTTGACTTAATGATATTTTTAGGCCTACATGTGTGATTAAATACCACACAATGGCAAAGGGTGGGTTGGACTGATGAGGAGGGACAGAGTCACGCACAGATCTTGTTTGCATGGGAACAGACACAATGTCCGTGTTGGACGAATTTGACCGTTTTCTCAGGTAAGTCTATTTTCTTCAGACTGGCACTTTCAAGCGCTGAAATCTCTGTATGACGTCAAAAATTTTAAACTGATACGTATTTAACTCTGGCTCTTCTGCCCTTCCTCTCTTTATGTTGAGCTGTGCAAGATGGTTTACGGAATAGTGGCTTTGATCCTCTTTGTTGAGCTGATCCTTTTAAGTTTCTTATCACATCCGATCGGCTAAGGTGTAAACCAGTTCTTTTTCGTTTTATCGTTGCCTTACCTGCCAGTGTGTCTGCTCTTTAATTTCCTCAGACACCTGCATGTCCTGGACAGTACATCCATATGAGTCTTTCCAATGGAAGGCTGCACGTTACTTTGTGCCAAGCAGAAGCCCAGTTTCCACTCTTTAAGTTTGTCATTCGGAACACGAACACTTTTTAAGTGCATACGCCTAAAGTGAAACAATCATGAGCCATTCTGGGTTATTTTCAACAGTCCTGCGAAAAAAAAAAAAAATGATGAGTAGTAGCCTACCGGAAAACTACTCCTTCCTCCACAGGTGAGAGAAAGGGTGGAGGTGAACCTTATATTAAAAAACTATTCTGTAATTTCAACAGAGAGCACACTCAAGAGTCCATCCTCTAGAAGTCCACCCCTACTCTCTCTCTCTCTCTAACACACACACACACGTACGCACGCGCGCG
>JADBJO010001042.1:127500-155000 GCA_016801955.1 Conus betulinus | reverse complement strand
CAGATGTCCCACAAAAGGTAGGCATTGGATGGTCCCACTCTGGTTCCCATTGCAACACCAGTGATTTGCAAGAAAACGTGGTCATTGATTTTATGGTGTCGAGGGCAAGGACTAATTCTGCATGTCTTACCAGTGAAGCCGCGGTTAAGAGGCCCCTTGTCAAGAAAGAAAAAATGGGCCTTCACTCCGTTGGAGTGAGGAATTGAATTGTGAAGTGTGACAACACCAAGTGTGAAGAGACCGAGTTGGAAAGCGAGGTCTGCATTGAATGAGCTGATCATGTTGAGTGTATGCGTTGTATCTTCGAGGTATGTGGAGAGTCTTTCCACTATGGTTTCGAGAGAGTCTGTGCATTGTCAGATGCGTTCTCTTGAGCAGGTACAAGCAGAGGCGATGGGTCTGCCAGGTGTGTTGGTTTTGTGCATTTTAGGAATGGTAGAAAGTGGGTCATTTGGCACACTAAGTGGTCCAGACAAATTGAGAAGATGTAAAAACATACAGTGGTCTTGTGTAAACTCTCACACTCACTTAGGATTGGTTGCAGCAATATCAGTACAACACCGAACCTTTCCCATATCCACCTCTCCTCCCTCTTCTTTAGTCCTATCCATTGCTACTAATACCTTTCAGTTTGAGTTGTCCTGACTTTGATTTGTTTGGCGACTTTCAGGCAACAGACATCTGCATGCTACCTTTTTAGATGAAAATTTCATTTCAAGATCAATCATACACTCTGGTCACAGTTCTCTTTGTCCTGACTGACAAATCATTTTCATGTTTATATTCCAATTCTGCATCATTAAATGGCTGGCATGTCTATAATGCCATACTGTGACTGACATACATGACACTCCTCTGCATTTGTTGGGTTTTTTCCCTCTTTTATTTTCCCCCAAAGCTTTGCCCAACAGCGAACCCCCCAGTTATAGGTGCCAGAATAATCAAGTTTGATTGTGGGCCCTTAACACTGAAGAAGAGAAGAAAACAAGTAAAATGTACAATGTCCTCTTTTTGTAAAGATACAAGAAAGACTTTTGTTTGCTGCTCTTGCGCTGCTTAACATGCTTGATTCACCCATAATAAGTTTTAATAAACTCATACAGTCTTCCTTAACTGTTCTTGGTACTATATACACTTTGTAATATATTTATTTGTGTCTGCACCTCTGTTCAGTAGAAATGGCATAAAATGGATCTGATCCTGAATGTAACAAATTATTTGTAACAATACTTGCAAATATCATCATTTAACATGTCTTTTATCATTATACAAAAGTCTTATTAGTGTGATCAAATTTTCAAAGAAAATTTCATATGAAACTGAATACACCACAGTTTTGGAAAACTGAAAACATTGCTAAAAACATAAACAGCTAAAACATAAACATCATATTTACAGTAATTGTCACTCAGTGATGTCTTAATGCTACAGAATACTGAAAATATTGCTAAAAATATAAAACAGCGGATTTACGGCAATAACCATCCAGTGACATCTTCATGCTTGGGTTAGTTAGAAAGATCTCAACAATGTTTGTCCATGCTCCAAGTTTGGTTTTGCTAGTGTTTGTAAATACTGAAAAAATGCCAATTTTAAAGTTTTATCACAGATGTGTACCCTACGCATGTGCACGCACAAACACATACAACTGAGACTGGGCAATTACACAGACTCACTTTGTTTACGCATGTGAATTAAAAACAAAAAAGTCTCAAACTCTAGACCCTTCAGCCCTGGTGGTCTCGTTGTGACCGTTTTCGTTCTCCTCCAGGTCCACACATGCACCAACGTCTTCAATATTCATGAGCTCCTGAGATCTGTTGGACGCCATTGTGCTGAGGCAGTCTTCCTCCAGATGGGGATGTTCATACATGCTGCTTTGCCATGGAGCAATCTTTGTCAGTAGGAGCTTTGTATGTGGCAACCTGCATTATGTTGGATCAAAAAAGGCAAAGTGACCACCACATAAGAAACTCAGCTGCAACCCAGCATCCCCTCTTGTATGTTGTGCAATGATATGACGTGGTACAGAAGAAGGGGACAGCAACAAACAAAAGTTTTAATTGATAATGATCATGATGGACGAGTTATCACCGACAGTAATACCTTTTAGTGAGAAAGACATTCATTCACTCATTCATTAGATCATAAAGGACAGCAACCCATTGTGGTGTACTGATGTACTGAAAAAGAACAAAATCAGAAATGAATGAAGCACCTTTTACTGTGTTTTATCTTATTACTACTTGGTGAACAGATACTGATTCCTTTGTTTTTGTTTTACTAGTTTGTCTGTTTTCATTGGTTTGTAGTGAACTTCTGTCATCTTTTTCCTGAAAACAATGCAACTCCTGTTACTAACAGCTTACAAAAGATGTCTATTCTTTTAACAATAATAATACTATTGTAGTATTGCAAGACCATCCTTTTCCTAACAGGCAGAAATGACAATAAACAAAAAAACGATGACTGAAAATATAACTAATTTTTTCCTAAAGCTTTATTTCTTGCCTTTATTGAAAACATGAAGACTGAAAGTTTCTGACAATCAGCATTTTAAAAACATACCCAACACAGTCAATACTAGCTTTCTGGACAGGCAGATTTCATCACTGCACAGCAGCTGTACATCAGCTGTTTTCATGCACATCACTGCCTGTAGATACCAAGTGCTGATAACATCAAACATGTGTATCTGTGAAGATGATGTGCCAGAATACTGCTGAAAGAGCTGAAGACAGATAACAATGTCACATGAAGAAAGTTCTCAGCACTGCAACAGTTAACATAAAGAACGTTTGGAGATGCTGCTCTTCAACACCAACAAATTACAGCTTAACCTGTTCCTTTCTTTTCTTCCCTTTCTCCACTGACAGCACAAGAAAAAAGGGTGGGAATCACTAATACCTGCAACACTGTTTACCTGAATGGTTCCAAGTGCCAGCAAAGGACAAAATTAGGATCAATGCTCCAATCTGCATCATATTCTTCTCTTCACTGTGTGTGGGTGGTTGCTCATGATCTTCACTGTACTTTATATCTGATACTACATATGCATGCATGTATGCAAGAGTATGTAAATGCTACAATCAAATGTGTGTAGACTTTTGACATAATTCCATTATGCCATTGTGCATGTATATGAGTGTGTATGAGTGAATGAATGCACTGGCAACTGTTGACAGTACACCAGCACAACCAATTATCCATTGGACTGTCCACCTCCCTTGGAGCAGTACACTCATTGCTTTGTCCTCTGTTTGGTCTCGCTAACAGAGTCCGTGTCCACGTCAGATCTTTCCTGACTGTTGCATGGTTGACCTTCATCACTGGCAGCGAAAGGACTGGACAGTGGCGTACTGTAAGGACTCCTCTCCTCCAGGACCTCTGCATATTCTTGGCCACTTGTACCGTCTTGACCGATGGCTCTGTTGTCCCACAGTGTCGAGGACGGATATGCACAGCTGTTGTCAGCATTTTGGTTTTCCTCAGCATCCTCACAACTTCTGTAATTGGGCTGATGGATAAATGGGAGCCGTTGTCACTGTCTGATTCATCACTTGCATCTGAATACACCTCAGCACCAGGGAAAATGTATCTGTTTGGGCGAGATGAAGATGATCTGGTTTCTGGCAACACAAAGAGCATTTTTATATTAACTAGAACAAAATCTATCACAACATAATTTGAAACAAATGAAATGGTCCAGCGAACAACAGAGGCACATCAGCGCTGAAAGCAAGTAAAAATCAGAATTCCACACAATTACAAGTTAAAACGCCAATACTAAAAATCAGACCCACGTGTTGAAACCGGAGGTGCAAATCTAGTAAAACAAAAGTATATCATCAATCATATTCGAGTCAGATCAAATGGAAAACACCCATTTCCTATTACAGCTCACACACACAAACAACACCAACCACCACCACAAACTATGCTAAATGGTTTACGTGGAGCCACATCAATCTTAATTTGCTTTAAAACACACAAACAACACCAACCACCACCACAACTATGCTAAGAACCAGCAAAATTGGTATGAGCAAAATTGACCAGTATACATTCAGCAGAACACAGTTTCCTCCTGGTTCCTGGAGACAGATATTCCTTTCAGTCTGAAAGAAAAAGTTAATCACTAGTTCTACTGGAAGTTAAGAAAAGGTCATAGGCAGTTTGTGTCTTCCATTCCTCCTATCACAAATTCAGGTATCCACACTCAGCTCATCCACACTCCACTGATTTTAATGCCGTGTGAGATTGAAATCATAACTGAATGGGCATCAGTGAAAACAACAGCCATTTCAGAAGGGAAGTAAGCATTTCATGGGTTATTCACTTCTGATCCTAAAAAGTGACTCTTATTGGACAATTGAAAACAGCATTGAAATGGGATGATAATCTGAACAGAACACTGTTCTAATCTTGTCAACATTCAAATATTCGCTCCCAAGGTAGCGGATAGGTCTGGCAAAAATTTGAAACAGCGTTGCTCAGCCTGCCAAGCTCCAAAACTTGCTATACTGCAGGTTTCATAAAACTCTTTTGAAAAAACTAACTTTAGATCCAAGTATTGATGTGTTGGTCAGCTCAGCCTAAGGGATAACTGGACCACACAAGCCCTTCATCCATTGCATGGTCACAACTCCTGGAGATGGGAAGAGATGGAATCATTGCTTGGAATGTCTTGACTTTGTATAACGTTATCATAAGAGTGTGTGCGTTAGCCAAAAGAAACTGACCAAGACACATGGCATTTGTATGTAGCGTCTCTCTGGCTGGTCTGCCTGGTATTGTTATGAATTCTGTGAAGGCCCTTTCAATCGCCAGTCTTGAACTCTCTCCCCCTCCTTCCTCCCTCTCCTTTGCTCCCCCCCCCCAGTGTTGTATATACAAAAAAAAAAAAAAAAAAAAAAAAAAAAAAAAAAAGTCAGAAATTACTTTGTGTTTGTTCAGTTGGGATCCATTTTGTGTATTTTCGTACTTGTTGCTACTGCAGCACAAAAGTGTCCTAGTTATACTGCCAGCTCAATCTTTTGTATGACTGCCATTTTAAAAGCTGATTATTTTACCATTTTATTGGCATTTCTTACTGCAAACACATGCAACTGAATTGCATCCCCCCTCCCCCCTCATGTTCCACTGATGTACAAAATATAAAATATGGAATGAAAAACAAAAAGTATCATTAGACTGATGTGAGAAGACACCCATTCCCCTACAACGCGGGCACCATTCACCACCATCCCACCAACCATAGCAGGTACAAACTACCTTTACATCTGCAAGCGATACTTTGCCGTTTTCTTCGCTCCCATATCTGCCGCATCTCAAACGTGTCACTTGAGGCAAACTGTGAAATGTCTCTGCTCACCTCACTTGCATCATCTTCTTCCCCATCATCTTTGCATACTCTGTGTGGATGAACATTTCGCTCAATGGGTCCTCTACAGACTGAGAGACTTTCTCTCTCCTTTCCGATGTCTGTGTGCTTTGTTTGTTAACATGTGGACTCAGTGCATCTTCTTTCGAATCAACTAAACATTCAGCTTGCATGCTGTGTAACTGTTTTTTCAGCTTGGAATGTGTGTTGTGAGCTTGCTGCCTCTTCTTGTCTTTTGTTACATGCACAATCTCCTTGTCCATTCACTTCATGATTGTTTTTGCAATGCTGACATGAGAGCTTGGAAGAAACATCCCCAGAATATCCTTCTGAAGACACTGCGGCCAACGACGGTCCTGCCGCCACTTTATGTGTGTGTCCATAGCTGTGCTGGACTCTGCCCCGCTGTCAGAGGAACTCAGTCTTTTCAATCGGTCACTGCTTCTGGCTCCGCGACTACCACTGCAACTGCTGCTTGTTGAAATGCTGTCTGAACACAACACTGCCCCTTCAGTGTCATTGGCAACAGTGCCAGTCTCAAGGTCCCCCAGCCCGCTGTCGGCATTGTGCTCCAACACACCCTCTTTCCTTCCTTCCATTCTCTCTTCTGCTTGGGAGGACTGCTCTGGTGTCTTGGGAGGGAGGTCAGAATATTTTACTTCTGTGGCAGGGGATCCAGGTTTGGCGAGAAGTTCCCAGCCTGCTCCCAGTATTGCACAGTTCACCGATAATGTCATCACAGTTTCCCAACAGTTCTACATCAAAAGTGTACTGCTTGTGGAGTGGTTCTCGGTTAATGATGATCTGTGGGACATTTGCAGGAAGGGAACCTGTAACAGTAGATTAGTGCAGGTCTTGATTTTGTAAAATACAAACAGTACAGGGTTACATGACCATTCAAGACAGCAATGGCAACAGTAACAAAATAATCAATTAGCCGCCATGACACATTCAGCAGCATCACTGACTGATGGCCAAGAGGTCATCAAGTCAAACACTGTAAAAGGCACACTGTTGCCTGCTGCAAGTTGTATATTTTTATTTCTACAGTTCCAGTTTCACTGTCTTGTCAGCATCATTCCTCTCATACCACTCCCTCCCTCAAACCCCCCTCCCTAATCTCTCTTCTCACACACACACACACACACACACACACACACACACACACACACACACACAGTCATACCATGGCTTTTCCTGTCAAGTTTGTTTGCAGTGTGCTCACTTGACATCAGCAAGTATATACTAAAACACATCCACCCCCACCCACACATATCAAAACACACTTTTTAAAAAAAACACCCCCAGATTTTGTTAAAATCTTTTTTTTTGTAAAATCTTACTGATACTGATTCTGGTAAATATTGGGAACACAGTAACTTGTCTGATGCAAAAAGTGATTTTTGCAGCTAAAGTTTGAAGAGAGGTATAAAATCAATATGACTGAATAAGCGAGATCTGTGGACGAGACATGAGTCTCCTCCAGTTACGCCATCTGCTTTGGGCTGTGCTGGTTTGGAGAATATGTTAAAGCCAAAAAGGTCAAGATAGTTTATTGTGAATCTGCGTCTCCTGAACACAATCACAACAGGCTTCAATTGTTGATAGAAGAGCTGCAGGTCCTTGAATTTTTAAAATTTGAATTATGACCATGGATATTCAAATGTAATGAAGCATTATCCATAGTGATAAGACTTGCCTGTTTGATATCCATTCTGACTTTTAAGGGAGAAAACTGACACGAAAATTTTGACCATTTTCTTTCAAAAATCATGATTTGGGTTTTAAGTGTTTTTGTGCTCAAGAAAGTCCATTGAAACCATCTGTGGTGTTCATTTTGCTTATTTTCACATTTTTCTTAGTAAAAAAGGACTTTCTTTGAAGGAGGTGCGTGTGAAAAATTGCTCAGCTTCTTTATTTTCAAACATCGTTTTCTCAAAATCACTTTTTTTCGACAACGGTTGATGTGCATGGAACACAATATCTCTGGATGCTGACTAGCTAGCTTGGTAATTTTTTTTCTCTTTTGATCAGAAATTATTTCTGCATGCAATTACATTTCATTTGTGTCTCTTTTGATCAGAAATTATTTCTGCATGCAATTACATTTCATTTACAAGTCAAAACAGCACTTATCATTTGCTATTTCTATTTGAAAAACTCAAAAGCAACAAAACACGAAGCCCTATGGCCACCATATGAAAAAAAATTATTGAAAAAAAAAGCAGTCTAGATACATAAAAATCCTTTTGTAATTGCATTACTATAGCTCAGCAAAACAAGAAAGGTCATGTTTCAAGTGCCTAACAAGTCTGCTATGATAGAAATAAAGTTCTTGCTATGAACTGTTTTTATTTTTTTCATTTTTCATCATTTTGTCCCCATTTGTGGTCCCAAATCACACAAGCTTTGAAATCGTCCAAATTTTTTTCCATGTTTTTTTTTTTTTTACATAAACAATAGAAAAAAATGAAGTAGTTTTAAAAGAACAATGGTTTAATTTTCGTGCCACCTCTCCCCTTAATCGAAATATGCGTCGATTTTCTAAAACACTGCAACAGAAATAATTATTTCCGATTTACACCATATACTTAGTATATGTAAGAAAACTAAACCATCATCATGATTCCTGTCATGTAACCAACAGCACGGATGCTACAAATAATCTGACAAGCAAGTTTCTCCATTTTTCTCTGTATTCGTTGTAACAAAAATGTCATTTTGGTCTCAAGCCTGTCCATATAAGGATGTGGTTCTCTGATCTCTTTCTTTGTCTGCCTCACCTTCTTCCTTACACTGTGCCCTACAGGAATGTCTTGGAAAGCCCTCGTGATCATTAGACATGCCCACACCTCCCTAGTTTGCACTCCTTCAAAGCGGTCAGGGAGTCTTCACAGGCCCAACTGCCAGTCTTATTCTGTTTCTCACTTCAGTGTTTGTGATGTGGTCTTTGTAGAAGATACTGTGGAGCTTCTGAAGTATTTCATCTCTGTAGTCCTTATCCTTCTGTCAGTGTTATCAGTTAAGGTTCATGATACAGGCATACAGAAATACTGGAATAACCAGAAAACACATCAGTTTGATTTTTTAATAGAGTGCCGTTTTCTTGTTGTTACAAGATCTTAGACACAAACCTGTAATTTCATTAAAAAAAAACACACACACACACACACACATAATTTTCATTATCGCAGTACTTTCGCAACTTCTGAAGATTTGGAAGAGCAGGCTATTGACGCATAAGACCGCTTTGACGCCATCTTTCATAAAGTGAAAGATACAAGGCACGCTGGGAAATGTCTTCTTACTGATTTTGACCGAAATGGTGGCAGACGACGAACTTCGCGTTTTTAAAAGTTTTCTTTTTTTTTCTCCCCGCAATATTTTCTTTTTGCTGTAATTCGGATTTTGTTTCCGTAACAATTACAGCAAAATTGTAAGGGTAAACAGGTCTGCAATTCAAAGATAAGACTGATGCGGAAACAATATGCCTGTCAGAAACAAAAACACACACACTATTTCTTTCACAATAGTTCTTGCAGATACATCATAACCCTTCGTATACAAGTAAAAATCAAACTTAACAAGCATATACATTAACATACTTGTAAAAGTGAAAGTGTGTATTTGCACACAACCATATCAAAGCACTTTGACCTATAAGAGTAGTTCAATATGTTAAAGAAAGATCAAATGATGCAAGCATTCTCATTTCTGAGAAACTCTTTGTTATTCTTTAAAAAGATCAACATGGAAATTTGTGTGCTGAGTTCCTGAAAATTCATTATCAAGAGATTTTAACCCTGACATTTCATCAAAGAACTTACTTGGAATGCGAGAGACTGGCCGCACTTTCAGAGAAGATCCAATCACAATGAGAAGATCGCACACATCCTTGTCTGATCTCATCTGCTTGTGGAATTCGTCAGGCAGGCTTTCTCCGAAGAACACAATATCTGGCTTCATCACTGCCCCCTCCACATCAGGGCCACACTGAGGGCACCTTGGTATCACCTGCAACATTCACCACTGATTAACTATTGACCATCTGATGCAAAACTAAGTAAACAAATGTTCACAAACGCTATAGTGTACTCCCGTTATAATCCAAGACCCACTGTTTACAGAAAGGTTTCTTTGTGATTTATGATTGGCACACAATTTTTTAAGCTAATTTGATAGTTATGAAACTTGATGTACTCAAAGAGACTGCAATCAAAGTACATTGTGGAGGACAGTGGTCAAAAGGCAGCAGAAATAAACAATATGGTGTCTTTCACCCACAAAACTATTTTGCTCGTAATTATGGTGATAATGCCTAGCCTTTACGCCGCATACCTAAAACCTACACTGTAAAACAAAATTTATGGAATTAAACAGATTATTTGGAAACATGAATGTATAACAGACAGACAGCAGGTGGACTGAGGAATTTGGTATTAGAAAAGACATGCTGTACATAGTGACCTTCCCTGAAGTTGGAGTATGGCTGCCTTAATGGCAAGAAAGAAAAAAAAAAACAGTCATAAACACAAAACTCCATTCCCTTTGTTGGGTAGATAGGCTTAACCCTTGCCTTTCTATACAGGGGGTGTCCGCAGGAGTATCAGCCTGCGTATGCAGAAGAAGAAGAACTGCATTACTGTGTTCATACACTAAATTGTATTTGCTAAGCCATGAGAACATGGTGTGCTGGATTCACAGCTAGATAACTGAACAATTAAAGAAAGAAGAGATGTGAAAAGGGAGCCTCACTGACGATACTTGGCGAACACAGGACTACCACCCCACACCTAGTGTGCTGGTAAGACTCTGGATGTCTAGTTGACAATGTATGTGCTACCCATTTCAGTCAAGTGTATGCACACATGCACAACTGAATACATGTGTAAACATGTGCACACACACGTATGTGTGAATGTATGATGTGTATTCCAATGAGTGCACATGTGTGTGCTTGTGCATGCATGAATATGAGAATTACATATGCAAGTCTGTATGCAAGGAATGGCTGTTCAGAGAATGTCAATTTAATTCACAACTGATTTTTAAAAAAGACATCCATTCACATATGGCCCTAGCTACAAAAAGGCAGCTGAACGACTGTCATTACAATGTCAACAACTGTACATGTGTCTCAAAAGATCTGCAGCGAATGTTTCATTACACTGTTTGCATCATGTAGCCTCCTCACATTTAACAGACCTAAGCATGTAAAAGGGAGGGTCTGTCTGTTATCGACACAAAACTGTTTTTTCTTTTGCAACGAGTAGTGGCATATGATTACCAACCCCTATGGTTTGGATGGTTCTGAAAAAGTTTATCATTCATATGCGTTGCAAAAGGGTGAGCTGAATAATTCTTTATATGTTGCATTTTTTTTTGCACGATGACCAGCCATTTCACTGCATCGAATGCTGACAAAAATGGGAACTCAAACAAGAACAATGTTTAAACATTCGTACCTGGACTCTCAAGAAAGACAAATGAAAGCAGAACAATTGTAAACATAAAATTTCTGAGAGTTAAAAAAAAAAAATGTCAGTACTATAGGAAGCTCATCCCCCATTTTGCAGCTCTCACAGTTCATCTTAGAAATCCCACCAAAGAAGTGCTGACAGGAAATTCATCATGTGGATGGAGGACTGTGAACAGGCTTTTCTGCAAGTTCAGAAACTTGCCATTACCTTTCCTGCCTCAAAGTTAACAAACTTTGGTCTGCAGTTGTGGTTAGAACTGATGCCAGTGATACCAGTGTTGGTGTAAGATCACTGCAGTCTTTAGAAGATGCTCTGCATTAAGTCAGCAGGGAGCTTTTGGAATGTGACAGAAACTACTGCACAGAGACAGAGACAGAGGGAGGGAGAGAGACACCCTAGTGCTTAGCAATAGTATGGGCTGTACAGACCTAGCAGAATAGTTAGACAACAAATCTTCCATCAAAAACATGTTTGCTGTATGGAAGATTCCCTTTCTTTTAATACAAACCATGATGAAATGCAAATCTCAAATATTACATGTACTGGATATACATAAAAACTGATTTTAGTTTATGGATTATTAGGATTAGGACTTTCTTCTCAAA
Organism: Conus betulinus; assembly: GCA_016801955.1. Classification (NCBI taxonomy): domain Eukaryota; kingdom Metazoa; phylum Mollusca; class Gastropoda; order Neogastropoda; family Conidae; genus Conus; species Conus betulinus. Next base: position 143,532 of record JADBJO010001042.1, on the reverse strand, counting down.
GTAAAGGCAATGAAAATAATAAATGGAAACTGAACAGAATGGAAAGTTTTCAGGGAGATACCGACTACTGACCTGATTAAATATATCATTACGGATCACTTCTTTGTCCACTTTGTACTTGCATACCATGCATGTTGCAGTTGCAAAGGACCCTGGAAACATAATAAAAAGACATTTTTAGAGCACTTTTTAAAATCTCAAAGTGCTTTACAATAACAAGAAACATACATGTATACATCTTTCTTTTTTCACATACACAGACACAAACACACACCCCCTCCCTACAATCCTACCCAGGCATACTCATGCCAATGATCAAGCCTACTTCACACACACACACACATTATACATGCACATACACACGCACACACAAGCATATGCACACACACATTCACGCACACACATGGCATAACTGCCACAAACATGTACATAAACAAAGAAGGCATCAGGGGAAAGACCGCCGGAAAAGAAATGTTTTCTGGTTAGTTCTGAAGGATGTTAGAGGTGGACAGACACTGGCAGCGAGTTTCAGGTTTGAGCAGCAGAAATGCTAAAAGCTTGACTCCTTTCACGGTATCCTCTTCTTTGATCATTAAAAAAAATTTCTTTCTTTGCAAAAGATGAACAAATATAAATGGAGTCTCCTTGCCTCAACCTCTTTTCAACTTTAAACCATTGTGAAGTCTGACCATTTACAATAGCTGATTCGATGTTTTAAATAAAGTTTTCAATCCAGCAGCAAACACCATCTCCAAAACCATACATATTTTTTAATCTTAACCCGTTGAGTGCCTTTAAGCCGTCAGCTGACGCCGTAGTAAAAATGTACTTCCAGTGCCTATGGGCCGTCCACTGACGTCATGCATTTTTCTTGAATTTTCATTCGTTGCTATTCCTATCAAAGGACTGAAATAGAGTGTGCGTAGTAAGCCTTATATGTCTGCAGTATTAAAATGATATGCAAATGACCACACGTGAGGGGAAACACCATTTTTCCTCATCACTGACTGGATGACCAGCCAGCGCTTTTGTCTCGCTTGCAAAGATGGCGGCGCAACCTTTGACGAGTGTAGTGACCAAATCAACGTACTGACACAGCTGAGCGGACTCTGCTAATCATTTTTGACAAAGATAATAATCTTTTATTCAGCGACTCACTCGAGCATGAAGGTGAGATGATGATAGTGATGGAATTGCCGACCATATTCGTCAGTTATTGAGTCGTGCTGTGCAATCTCAAGTGTGTGTTCAGCTGACTGGTTACCAACGTCGAACGAGCTAGCCTAGTGTGTACTCTGCACTGTGTGCGAGTGGCCAGCGACGTGTTAGTCAGCGTGAGAGGGGAGCGCGGCCTGCTCGCGGCGTGACACGGGCAGCAGGAAAGGTAGGGGAAGAGGAGGAGTGAAAGAGAGGGTTGAAGTCCAGCAAGGGGGCGTGGTGGGAGGAGGGGGGCGTGGTCGTGAACTGACCTGTCTGCATGAGGTGTGAGCGTCTGGATAGACTTCTTGACTGTTTTACTTTCATTTACAGGTGTAGTGTGACAATACAAACTTTATTTTCAACTTTTTTGCTTTGTGTTCTTTTTTGGATGTGAAGCTGTAGTGGTAAATACATATGTTTTTGATTGTGCAAAAAAATCTATCCAAATCTAAATGCCTAAATATTTTTTTGATCAAAATTAAAACAAAAAGAAGCCAGATTCAAATCTCCATTCAATTTCCTTCCAAAATCATATATATTTCATTTTTATATCTTCTGTAGTTTTTGAGCTAGAATTTTTTGTTAATTATTACCCCCAAATCATTAGATTTCCCTGGCACTGGGCCAGCCTTTGTTATGTAATATTTTCAGGCAGTGAACGGGTTAAAACATGAAACTTCAATCTAAAGAATCAAAAGCTTTTTCAAAATTAATATATAGCATCCCACGCACTTTTTAGCAATGAAGTCAGTCTGATTTTCCTTCTTAACTAATGGTGTTATCTTCTTAATTCTGTTGGACATAGATACAGATAACTTGACTTTTTAAGTGTTGAGAGCTCCTCATAGTTGAATGCTTCATTAAGTTACCTCACAATCAATGGTCCCAGCTGTTTCCGAAAGAATTTAAAGAATTCTAGAGTAAATCTGTACGTACCTGGACTTTTCATTTTTTTTTTTTTTTTACTTGCTTTATCAACAGTGGTTAGTCCAATTAACATTGTTTCTTGCTCTTGTGTTAATTTTGGGATTTTGTTAACCAAACTTTCTGTTTCAGTCTTTTTACATTTTTTCCTCATATACATATTTTCATTTAATGTTTTCACTTCATCTTTTATCTCTTTAGAGTCGACTTTTATCTGATTGTCTTTTGTTGTCAGTTTTGTCATATTTTTGCTGATATTATTCTATTTTCAAGATAACAGCAATAACTGGAAATCTTTCTGCCATCAGCTCTTGAGACTTTCCATACAGCACTTTCCTTTTATATTCTGTCTTACTGTCGATCTTTTCAAGCATTCCAATTTCTTTCATGAAATTATATTGTTTTAGTATTTTTTCTTCCCTCCCCCCCCCCCCCCCCCCCCTCCCTTTTTCTTTTGAGCAGTGATTCCTTGATGCACAATAAGTTGAGAAACACTTCCTTCCAGCAGTGTCATCATCACGTTCGTCTAAGTACCTCGGCACTTTCTAAAAACAAAATGTAGGCAGTAAACCATTCTGGATCTGCCCAAGATGATGTAACACAGATGTATCCGAGTCATGCTCCCATAAAATGATATATAAAGCTTTGCATATCCCCCAGTAAAATTCTCGTATGGAACACAAAAAATGTGTAAACGAAACAGGGTTATATATATATATTAAAAAAAAAAAAATTCAACAAAAATATCAAATTAAAACAATGCTATTAAACTGATATGCAACTTTATGCATGCACCTACCATGACATTCGATGGCTCGTTCTACACCAGCCACTTTCTCCAAGGTGTCAATATTCTGTGTGTAGTTTCGTAGCAGCTTTTTATGGGTCTCTAGCAGCCTGATGAATTTGTGACACAATGATGGCTCGAACTGACCAGGATAGATTTCCTGAAAATGAAAGTCATGCACTGAAATAGTAAAACAAACGCATACAGGGTCGTTGGAAAAAATCATTCAAGAGTCAAATGCACCCGCACTGAGTGAGCACTTCATGCATATATGTATACTAGTCACATATAAAGTTAAGCACAGGCCTTTGCACACAGGGGGTTGATTCATCCCTTCAAAAAACATTGTTTTTTTTGTTATGCGGCAACCAATGATGGAATCTCACACAGCAGTGTGTAATCCAGCCTGTGTCAACTGGTAGTGCGCACGGGGGTCTTGGTGACCTCGTTACCGCGCGGGATAAAAAGTGCAAAGTTGCGTTAACTGTGCCTGTTTTGCATCAAGCTTGCTGGCGACACGAGATGTGTAAAATGAAAAATTTCTCTTTTTTCCCGTGCAAGAGCAGTCTCTCAAGTGAGTTTTATGCCCCTTCTTTTGGCTGTTTAAGCGCGGGGTTGGTTCTGTCAGCCCTTTTCTCACCATGCCACCACGAAGAAAACTTAGCACCTTTGACAAAACCAGGGCGATTGCGTGGATACAAGATGGCATTGCAAAGGCTGAAGTGGCGCGATGACTTTGGTGTGCATCATTCAGTTATTGTTAGACTGAATCTGCGTTTTAGGGCGACCAACAGCGTTGAAGAGAGGCCATGGTCAGGTCGGCCTAGGCAGACTACTCCCAGAGAAGATCGTTTCATCGAGAGGCAGGCCCTATTGCAGCGGGATACCACTTCCACCAGCATCCAAGGCAGCTTCGTATGGCAAATAACACCATCCTCAGCCGTCAAGCCATACGAAACCGTCTTCACCACTTCGGCCTCAGATCACATCGCCCAGCTGTTCGACCACGACTGCTAGCAGCCCATAGGCTGGCTCGCCGAGCTTTCTGCCATCGTCATGTGAGATGGAACCAACAACAGTGGTCCCAGGTCCTCTTTTCAGATGAGTCCCCGCAGTTTAGTCTTGAACACAATGACGGCCGAACTAGAGTTTGGAGGCGTGTTGGTGAACGTTACATTGATGCAGCTGTTCGCCAGACCAGGGCCTTTGGGGGAGGATCTGTTATGGTATGGGGTGCCTTCAGCCTCCACCACAAGACACCACTCTACCATATTGATGGAAACCTCACAGGCATCCGCTATCGGGATGAAATCCTGGCGCCTTTCGTTGTTCCGACCATGCAACGGATAGGACCCATGGCAGTCTTCCAAGACGACAATGCTCGGCCACATAGGGCCCGGGTGGCCGAAAACTTCATTGTGCAGGCCGGCATCAACAGGATGATGATCTTCCCGGCGTATAGTCCCGACCTCAATCCCATCGAGCATATGTGGGATGAGTTGGGGAGACGTGTGAAGGAGAACCATCCACCTCCCAGAGACCGCCAGGATCTCTTCCAATGCTGCAACTGGAATGGCAGAGAATCCCTCAGAGGGTCATCGAACACTGGTCAACTCGATGAGGAGTCGCTGCGTGGAATGTCTCGCCAATGGCGGTGGCCACACCCACTATTGAAATGATTTTGTGAACTGAACAGATTTTGCGAACTTTGATTTCGACCCATCCTCTGTTTAATTGTCTGTAAATCAACAACCGTTCATTCGATCCCAATGAAATTCAATGTACGTTGGAACAAGATAATGAATTAAATCTGTTCCCAATTTCAAAATCGTGGCTTTTATATTTTGGAAATTATGCGGTGGCCCAACCAAAACAAATCCCATGAGGACCTAAACAATACTAGACAAGGACAGGCAGGAATGAGAATTCGACCTGGAAAATAAACTTTCACCAAACGATAAAGTGCATGCATCGAAACTTCCCATTCTGGCCTTAATTTCTTGTACTTTTTGAAGAATTTACGAGGAAATAGAGGGCACAAGGAGAGTGCATGCCCTATTGGTCCACAAGGCAATCTAAGAGCCAGAAAGGCTGTGTCAGCCACGATGAAACCAATGCTCTATGTGCTATCAGCTCTGGCCATTTACAAGTCCCTGAGGCAGCTTTCTGACACTTACAAACTGCTTTCTGATGTTTCGGGGCATGTTGTTGAAGCACCAGACATTGCCTAAGGTCATTTCGCGCAGAAGTTGGCAAGAGCTGACGTTCTTTGGTGAAAGCCTTGGCCGTGGTTACACTCGCAAACTTGTGCAATTACCGCTCAGTAACTTTGTCTCTAGAATTTTAGTTTGTCATATTTTTGCCAAACGTGTACAAAATATGGTGAGACTATATATGGGTTAACAGATGTGTAGTAAGTAAAGAAAACTCAACCATGTGGTTCAAGTCTTCCCATTTGAGCCCATAACACATACAACTCTGGGTATGCGCCAGTCAAAGTAATAAAGAAGAAGCACAAACGTATCTGAAAAGAAACAAACCAAAAACCTCCCAGCCTGCAAATATACGACACAAACCAAGCACAACAGTAGCTTGTGCTGTTTTGTTTGACAACTGTGTAGGAGTTCAACTTTGCGCTGCTTCATCAAACTCTAAAGATCACATGATTATCATGAAAATATCCGTTAGAGCTCGTCAATTCCAGCAGACTGCAAGTATTTCATAAAATGAACATAAGTGATGGTCTTTACATATACCATCCTTGAGAACAAGAAATCCTGATTTTTTTTTTTTTTACAGCCTTTAATCAAAGCCACATTTCTGATCTTTTCTGCATGTGCATGTGCGCACACATGTGTGTGTGTGTGTGTGTTGTGTGTGTGTGTGTGTGTGTGTGTGTGTGTGTGTGTGTGTGTGTGTGTGTGTGTGTGTGTGTGAGAGAGAGGTCTGTTATACTGATAACAAATGCAATAGCCAAGCAAAACACTAAGCTCTCAACATCTGGGCCATATGATTCACACTGCCAGCCAACACTTGCTGGGTGACGTGTGGAGCCAGATTTTTCTGATCTCTTTAAATAGCAGGTGACATGTGGAGCCAAATTTTTCTGATCTCTTAAACTCAAGCATGCCCAAGAGATGATAACAACAGGTTCAGACAAATTTACCGATTACGCGGCAGGTGGACATTACTGGAAGAAGAAGAAACAAATAGGGGTGATGTGTGAAGCCAAATTATTCCCATTAAACAGTGGGTGAAGTGCGGAGCCAAATTTTTCTCATTAAACAATGGGTGATGTGTGGAACCAAATATTTTTTGATCTCTTTAAACAACAGTGAAGTACAGAGCTCAATTTTTCTGATTCCTTTAAACAGTGAGCAAAATGTGGAAACAAACTTTTCTGATGTCTTTCAACTGTAGGTAGTATGGAGCCAATTTTTTTTTAGCTCTTTGTGCAAACCTGTTGAAGGATGAATACCCTTGAGTGCTCAGGCCTTGAGATGATAAACAACATTTCAGACAAAACACTCACGACCATAACAACAATACTGATACGTTTTGGTCTGTTGCAGCACCCCCAAGACCTACCAGTCATAAGATGACGTAAAAGAGAGAAACAAAGAAAAAGACAGACAGACACCAACAGACAAACTGAAAAGCACAATGAATAACTTCATTATGTGCATTCATGTGCATACCACCACTGCAACAGCATTCTCACCTTTGCGAACTTGAAAAAGGGTCTCTGATCTGACTTGAAGAAATTAATATCAAACATGGACTGTGGATTTGGTAAGTTGGGAAAATCTTTGGACAGTCGTGCATAGATGCCATTCTGGGATCTGAAATCTGGAATTCCACAGGAAACAGAGACCTGAAAAAGACAATCAGTTCTCATGAACAATCACAGCTACATCAAAGCCACTAAAAATTACTCTCATCTGTGAAAATGATTTCTAGTTAGTACTAGTTACTGTTAAATTCAGTTTTGTGATAGACATAAGGATACGACGAATATGAAAAATGCGAAATTCATTTTCTCTTGTTTTAAAGCTCACCAACTGAAAATAATGGTACTCTTTAGCAGTGACATGATAATTTAATATTGTGTGTCTTTGTTTAAACAAAAATTAGATATCTTATTTTTATGTCTACACACTGCTGGTGTTGTCATGCTACGTTGAATGCGACATTTTGGCACAAAACGAGTTTTACCACCACCATCACATTTCTCTCTCTCTCTTTCACTTAAAAAAAATTGACTATTTACAAGATAATCAAGTTATCAAAATGACCACTTATGACTTAACATGTGTGTGTGTGTGTGTGTGCATTCTACATCAAAATCCATGAAGGAAAGATAAATGAGATATTAAACTGTTTTCATGTTAAAGTGCCTGTGGGCAACGTGAAATATATTCTGCATCAACCTATGGAAGTTTTAACAGTCTGCTGCCTGGCTCAAGAAAAGACAAACATTTGCACATTAAATGTTTGTTTATGACTGGTTGACACCACTGCTCCTACAATATCACAGGTATGGTAGCAGTTCTCGTCATCATAATCAAGAAAATAATTTGAAGAGTATGACTAAAAAGTAGCTCTGGCATCGAGAAAGAGACACTTATTGTTACACCTCTTCAGTAAAAACTCTACTTATACTTAGAGCCAGGAGTTGTCCTGTGAACACACAAATGTATGTCTCCACAACTCCCCAGTATAATGTACATAAAAAGACCCCTTCCTCCCAATTTTTTTTTCCCTTATGCTTGCTCTCTAATCCTCTGTGTCATACTAGGGACCCCCCCCAAAAAAAAAAAAAAAAAAAAAAAAAAAAACAAATAAACAAACAAACAAAAAAGTAAAGAAAAAAAAAATATTAAATTAGTGTTTGTCTTAGCAGTCATGCAGTAAGCCTGGAAGAGAATGAAAGAGCTAACTCCCTTATTGTGGACACAACCACTGTCACTTTGTGAATCTCTCTACTTGCTGTTCATAACCAAGTCACACAGAGGTACATGACTGCTCTGGGCTGTCATGCCATCAAAATTAAAAAAAAAATCCCTGTATCTTTGTTTATTTCAGGGGGAAAAGGGGAGGGGGGACGCGAAGGAGTAAAACATATCCTCCAATAAAGAAATCCAGTCTGCTCTGATTACAGTCCAGTGCTCTTGAAACATCAACATACTCTTGTGTGTGCAAGGGTTCAAAGAACGCTGTTAAATCCACTATTAGTGTTGTTCAGGTCTTTCACCAAAGTGGAAAAGTAACAACAAGCCGTTCTCGGCTAATTCACTTTCACTTTCTGATAACAAGTTGAAAATTGCTGATCGAAATACTACTACTGCAGTTTTTTCAGTCCAATCAAATTTTCAACAGCTGACAATTGTACCATCCTCAAATGTCTCACCTTTATCTATAATTCAGGACTCCCAAGACATTGTATGTTCCATTCAAAAGAAGCCTCTGCATGACCCACAAACAGAAAAAAATAGCTACACAAATCACAATCACCCATATATTTGCCCACCACTGAAATGCTCTGATTAATGCAAGCAGAAGTGCAATGATACACCATAACGACAACAGGTGGCAAAGCGCTGAATGAAGAATCATGGAAACCTGGATTCAATTGGAAAAACTGAATATGGTACATGATTCGGGCCACTAAAGCTCTTCACACATTTCTTTTTTTCAACAGATTTTTTTCTCCCCTTGGATGTTTGCTTTTCCTGCCTCTGAAAATCAGGTGATTTTCTCTTAAATCCTCAGATCCAAGGAGAGTTCTCTTCAGCCTGTGTCTTACATTCAGGCAAACAGTATAGGGTCTCTTCTGCTTTCTCCATTCTATGACCAACCTATTAGAACTATACACAAACCATAGCAATGAATACTAAAGGAGAAGATAGTGTCTGACCACAAGTTCGACACGTCAAGTACAATCAGCAGAACAGAAGCATATAACAGAACCATTTTTGCATCATATACTGTACCATGTGAAACGCTTGCTTAAGTTATAGGAAGAGGAAGGTCACTGCCCTAGTAATTATGAAGGAGAGATGCAGTAGAGCAGATGCCTAGGTTAGCTGTCATGAAAGACGAGTCTTTTGGGAACATTCAACTAAATAAGAAAAATACAGAGCAAGACAGAAAATATAAACATTGCATTCCTATTGCTGCAAATTTTACAAACGTTTTATGAAGACAATGGAAAAGATATTTAAAAATCTTACCCCAGCACCAGTTAGGACAATGATGTTCTGGCACTTCTTTAAAAGGTTCACCACATCCTCCAGGGTGTTGATGTGCGTAAGCTTGGTGCGCTGGACTGTGGTTTCTAAAAGCAAGGTGACCACCATTTCCCATAACTGAAGCTGATCAAACTCTGGGGGTATCTCAAAGTCCTCACCCAGGTAAAAACGTATAATGTCTCGTGGGTCTGTTCCCAAAGACATCTGACGCTGGACCCAAGCAACTGGACCTGCAGAAGCAAGCTTGTAATATAGTTTATGGCTCAGCCACCATAAGGGCCCTATGCTGAAGGCTGACTGCAAGTTAAAACACACTAACTGAAAAAAAAAAATCAACTAGATAATAAGCCAAAGCAGTCTAGCATTAAACTTAAATGAGCAAATATCCCTTTTTCACAGTTTACACTCAGAATGGTAATTCACATTAAATAATGATCTTCATTTCCTTTTTTAAAAAACCATAGGACAAGCATCTAAAAACAAGGTCTTTTATCGAGATGCTGGGAAATGTTTGTACCTAACGTCATAGAAGTCTCAGCCCATGTTTCATACCAGGTCACTCATCAAATGGCATGCACAATAGAAACATCTCGCCTTTTCCTTCTTTTTTGTTCAGCATCAAGAACTACTGAGGTTCACAATTTGTGAAAACTCTGCCTATATGGCTGTTTAAATCCTACCATTATGGTAACCACACCCTGTCTCTAGATACATATAACCCTCTATTGTGGGATATGAGCAAGCTTATCCTTGAGAGACTGTAGCATTGTGTGATAAAGAATGGGATGGCAGTTCAAGAGACCAAGTACCATTGTCCATCTTGTCTGGTTTCAAGCGGAACAGGACATATTGACTAAGATGAAGCAATTACATTTTACAAAAACTTGGGGTTATTCGAGTTCAAATCCAACAACACTAACCAGCTCTCAGTGAAGTCAAGGGATGAAAGGTAGGAATGCGCAAATAAAGTATGACAAGTAATGAAGTCTGCACACCACCATGTTTTTTTTTTTTCCTAATGGGTTCTTACTGCAGGTATTTAAATTGTATTCACTTTGGTGACTCACTCGTTAAGAGTATGACAAGAAGGAATGAAATGAAGATACAAATTTTATGCAGAGCAACATCAAAATCTAGTGATAAAGTAATCTTAATAAATGTCAGCGAACCGCCCAGAGAAACGTGGACAAACGAGTCACAAGACAAACCACAACGCGTTTTCAACCTCTTAGGTCTTCTTCAGGTGCAACAAACATGAAACAAATAACGAAAATGCACTTAGCTTTGATCGCTTCTTTCTTGCGCTGAACACAGAAGCGATCAAAACTAAGTGCATTTTCGTTATTTGTTTCATGTTTGTTGCACCTGAAGAAGACCTAAGAGGTGAAACGCGTTGTGGTTTGTCTTGTGACTCGTTTGTCCACGTTTCTCTGGGCGGTTTCGCTGACATTTATTTAAGATTTGTTTAGATTTCCGCCTGCAGTCGTTTCACTTTGCAACTAGTGATAAAGTGTTAAAAACTGAAATAAGACTTTTCACCCATTTTTTTTTTTCCATGGATAAAATGCTCACACACACACACACACACACACATATATATATATACGTATATATATTAAAAAATAATGATCTCTTGTTGTCCTGAGCTCCGCACCCTTTTATCACTGTACCTTGGCCTGATGAAGCTGTTAACAGCGAAAATTTATTAAAAATACAAGTCTGAGACATGAACTGACTGTTGTTTTTATTCTTGTATATATATATATATATACCTTACATTATGCTGAAACAAAAGAAAGTTAGCACTCCTTTTTCTTGGGAATTCTTCGTTTTTAAACCAATAATTCTGTGAAAAGAGCATTTCATTCATAGTCCATTTCTTGAACTGATTTAACATATATTCATGTAAAACATCCACAAACTTCCAGTGTTGTTGTGGAAGAAACAGTACAGGGGTCAACGTCACATTTCTCAGCAACAGTTGTGATGACCTCAGGCACTGATCACTGCAGTGCATCGCCTTCTCACTAACAAGCAGTAGACATCTAATCTGGATTCTGTTCCATGCTAGCTGCTACAATTACAAGGGCATGATCATAACCATTATTATGCTTTGTTCATATGTGACTAGAAACTTCAAGTCTCTAATTGATATAAATCCCACCAGACCCCCTGATAATGAACAAAGTGTGTCCCTGATAGTCAAAGTGACTCCAGGACATACAAACAGGACATAAGTTACCGGGAGCCCTGGATCATCTCAACGAAATCCTTTTGGAACTTTTAAATTGTGATCCTTTTGTCAAAGCTAAATCTGGCTAGATACTAAATTTTATCCATTCATGTAAATCAAAATTAACAACTTATCATTATTATGTAACAGCAACAAAATGTTACTGTTGTACATTATAACCCTTTAACATACCAGCCACTGGGAGCCAGGCAGCCTCATTACATTGGTCATCCAATCCTGACAAGTTGCTCAGCTCACTAAAGTCATCTCCACTGACTGATTCACGATCCACTTCCCCACCCTGTAAATCAAAATACAATGAGAACACAATTCTATGTTGATTGAAACTTGGTGTTTGGTGATCCTAACAAACCTGTTTATGAACAGAATAGAGTTTTAAAATTTGCATTCCACTTCTTATCCTCAGCAGAGTGTCAAATGCTTGAACTGTGAAGGCTATCAACTTTTACACAATCAACTTCTCTGTGCATGCAAGTGTGTGTGAGTGTTTGAGAGAGAGAGAGAGAGAGAGAGAGAGAGAGAGTGTGAGTGAGGGGGTGGGGTGGGTGTGTGTGTAGGTGTGTGTGTGTGTGTGTATGTGTGCGTGCGTGTGTGCATGCATGCATGCCTCTATGTGTGTATGCATGCATTGCATCTATGCATTGATTATCTATGTCTGTGTGAATGAAAACCGATACTAAATATTGCTGAAGAAAGGAACTTTTGGTTTCATGACTTCTATGTCGCCTGAGTAATCATGTAATATCCTAGATCTTGTTCGGCAAAATACAGAAAACACGGAAAAAAAAGACACAGTAATGCTGATTTTCATACAGAGTACAATACAGACAAAAAATTTTTCACATCTTATGTTTTTACAGTTATTACAAACAACAAGCATCTATAATGTTGACATTAGAACAATGCGGTCCTAAACCCACTTCAGTAATAAGCATTGCACCTGTGATTGTGAATAGACTTCCAGGTATTAAGATAAGCATTACTCCACACTTTGTTTTTTGTGTATTGTTTTGCCTTTTTTTTCTGTGCTACTGCATTCTCTTCCTGTCTAAATCTGCAAGCTCTTGAACTCTAATTGTTTAGATCTTTAATTCTGTGTAACTTTCTTTGAAAAGTAAACCTTTTGAATTATTCTTCATGTTCTGTTTAATTCTTTTGTTTTTTCAAACACAAACTGTTTTGAAATTAAATTAAATTCAGTGAATATCTCTTCTATATTTACTTACAATTAATGAACATCATCTACAAGTTAACATTAGCTAAAAATGTATACAAACTTGACATGTTCTGGTTAAAAAAAAAAAACCCATCCAAATAAACATCAACATATCTATAAAAATGGCAGTATTTATCCAAAGATTACTTTTAAGTGATGAAGGATCAAATAAAATAAAAAGTTAGTGGACACATGGACTGAAAATTATCTTAATAAACTGTTGAGAAACATGGAGTCATTTATGGCTAAACATAAAAAAAAATATTTATGAAAGCAGTGAAATGTAAAGTATGAATGGCGCTTACCTGATGGTCCTCTGTACTGTCAGCACTGCTGTCAGAGTTTGCATCATCTGCAATACATACACAACCACATACATGCAAAAACTATCAAAAATATAATGTCATTAACATGAACTCAACAGACCTACATTTGCTTACCAGTAACATCTGTGGTTTTGTAGACCAACATGAGATCAGCATGGGATCAGGTGAGAGAATGTACGAGTTTATCAGGCTGAATGTGCAAATGGTCCAGAGAGGAAGATAAAGAATGAACTGAAAAGACCATAGCGACTTGATATGCACAGACCAAGGGGAGGTGTCTGATCCCACCCTGACTTCATACATCTGCAAAATCACAGCCAAATATCACACTTTTTCACAGGTAAGCTGATTTGACTCTTTGAGTTTTGCCTCCCGAATTCTCTTTGGATTCTAGATCATGCAAAATTATAAAGACCTATGTCTACTTGCCCCATTTCCTTCAACAATAGCTTTGCCAAAATAACCCTGTGTAAGTATAGGCTTGTGTTAATAAGCAGAATGAAAAGCACTGCTTTGAGATCAATGAGTACTCTCTGTTCCTGCACTGACCATGAACCACTTGTTTCAGCATAATTTTTTGCTCCTCCCAACCAGAGGGAAGTCTTTTTTAATCTACCATGCAGCATCCTCTTGTGTGTCTGTCAAATGGTTAATGCTTGATTTCCATTATTGTAAGGTGCATAATGGAAATTGGCACAGTCCATGCATCAGGTGTAGCAGCCCCCATCTTGTTAATTTTGGTTTATTTTCTAATAGTGAGTTAGTCTTTCTGCATCACTTCGGCAGAAGCTTCAATAATTTTTCTTCAGTTTACCTCTAAGCAATGAAAAGTCATGGGTGAAGGATCTGATACTACGTTGTGTGTTGTTCTCTTACATTTCCCTTCCATATTCTTTACTGCCCTGCTTGATAATTAACTTGACTGTGATGTTGCACACACAGCATTTATGTCCTGTATTAAAATAAGTGCCATGGGTGGACAATCAGAACTGCTGTAGACTGGGCTCACTGAGGAGTTCTCAAACAGGAGATGGAAGTGATTCCTGTGCAGACATAAGCAAATGATTCTGATCAAAATGTGCAACTCAACGAGTCCAAATGCTATCAGTGAAGGAAATAATATTTTAATCATCTTATTTTTCATCCCATCACCCTCCTGCCCCACACCCCCTCCCCTCCTTAATCCATTGCTTTAAATCACATTCATGTTTAGTGAGAAATCATTTTCTAACACTTTTTGCCCTCTCAACATTGTTTACTTCCATGCTTGTTTTGTTGTCCTGCCTTAAGAGACCAACAGGTCAAGGCTCATTTCTTCAATGTTGTTCCCTCTGGTGGCTCATTGCTTCAGCATTTGTCTTCTTGTTTTTTTTTACCTCTGCCTACAGTCACTCGACTTTCAAGGGCATTTCAATTTGCTCCTTAAGGAGAAAATTTAACCACTTAAAATAATCATAACTTTCTTTTCTGATGTGCAACATTCGAGATCACTTTTCTACCTTGCAATTTTCTTTTTTCTCGTTGTGGTGTCCATTTTTTAAAATTTGGTTAAAGAACTTTTTTTCTTTTTAACCTGTCCCTGTTACATGCCCCTCTCCTTCCCTGCCCACCCTATGCCCTTTAGCCTGCGAATGCATCCGATCCTTGCATTACATGAATAGTGAAATATGAAAGTCAAAAAGGCAAAGAGAACTCTACCTCTTTTGCTTTTCAGATCAGAAAATATTTTCTTGTTAATATCTGGCTATTAGTTTTAATCAAGCTACTAGCTTTAATCAAACTTCCGTCAAAGGAGAGAACATGCATAATTTTCAATAAAAATTACCTTTTACGGGTACCTTCTGTTTCTACAGGTACAATGACTCAAATGCCATCAAATTCAGCACCTGTCCTCAACGACATGATAAACTGTCTGAAAATTGACTGTTAGCAAATGAAGTTAAATGATACCAATCAAATGAATCATTAATTTACAGATATTTGTCATCATGTGATATGCTGATCAAATACTCTAACAACTCTTCAAAAGTTCAGTAGATCAGCAATCTTTTTCATTCTGGGAGACTGCGAGTTGTTGGCAAGACCAAGAAGAGAGAGAGAGCTCTTTCAAATAAAAAAGAATGGTCTACTTTCTGTGTCAAAATGCAGTTCAGGTCAACCCGATGGTTGAAACATGCATCAGCACTTACGCTTCTTGTTCCAAACGGGTTTGATTTTAGAGGGGAGTGGAAGATCTAGTGTTATGTAATAGAATTAGTAGTAGTAGTAGTAGTAGTAGTAGTAGTAGTAGGGACCGGCTTTTGGGCCTTAGGCCTTATGGCCTATTTGTGTCCCCTCATTATTTTTTTAATTTTATTTCGATCTGGTTGCATGCCTATCTTATAAATAATGTTATATTCAATCCACACTAAAGAAAAGGTCTTTCAATTTAGGGTCTTCATCTAGGAGTTTTTTTAAAGCTGTTGATGTCAGGTGCATACTTTGGTGTTAGTAGGCAGTGCATTCCAATAAATAGCAATTCTGAAAGCAAAACAAGACTTTCTTTTGTTAGTATAGCATGTCTGATAAAAATTTTGCCTTTATTATTTCTCATGCAACCCACTTCTGAGAATCTGAAAAGTGCATGCACATTAACATCATCATAATTATGGAATATCTTGAAAAACTGAATTAGGTCTCCTCTGATTCTCTTTCCTTTCAGTGAGTGTAATTGGAGATAATGTAATCTTTCTTTATAGTTTAAATTACCACACTCTTTCAGGATTTTAGTAGCTCACCTTTGTACATTTTCTATCATTTTTGACTGTCTCTTGAGATGGGGACTCCAAATTACATTAACGTATTTCAGATGGGGCCTAACAAATGCTTTAATAACTTGACAAATGTCTCCTTTTCTAGAAACGTAAAAGTTCTCCTGATGAGTCCCATCATCTGATTTGTTTTATTTACAACTCGCTGGATGTGAGGATCAAAGGATAGATCTTTATCAAAGGTTACTCCCAGATGTGTTTTCTTCATCACATATTTATTTTCTGCAATTTGTCATTCACAATCTTAGTATATTCAAACTGTTT
>JADBJO010001042.1:95000-122500 GCA_016801955.1 Conus betulinus | reverse complement strand
ATGGAAAACAAGATTTCTGTATGTTCATAACGCTCCTACCTATATTTATAAACTTAGGACTTAGAACAGCATAGCCATCAGTACTCAAAAGCTTCCAGTTTATCCCTGTTTTATTTGAATCTATTCGGAGGACATACATTTACATTTTGTTGTGATTTTTTTCCCAACTGGGCACGATCCTTGAGCGTCACACTGGAGTGGAAAAACGTTGTGGACTGAAGTGGACCGGCGACATAGTATGAACTATGTCCTGTCTGATGATGTAGCGTCGTAAAACACAAACGGTTATAGTTTCGTAAACACAAACGGTCTTCAAAATGTTTCATGCGTACTGGTATATCAAACTGGCATCGGTTTGTTGACTGATAGAGTTTTTTGTTTTTCTATCATGAGCCAATGAACAGTACTCCTAGTATACACCTGTCCACATCCCGCGTGAGCCAGGACAGGCATGATTCAAATTCGTACTATGATTAGAGCTCTCTGTTATTGTCATTGTCATTGTTGTTGTTGTTGTCATCATCATCATCATCATCATCATCATCATCATCATCATCATCATCATCATCATCGTGTTGTTGTTGTTGTTTATTATTATTATTATTATTGTTGTTGTTGTTGTTGTTGTTATAATTGCATAATTACAAGACTACTTGACCCGCAGCGCGTGATATAGAAGTTCAGAAGAAACACACACACACACACACACACGCACGCACGCACGCACGCACGCACGCACGCACGCACGCACGCACGCACGCACGCACGCACGCACGCACGCACGCACGCACGCACGCACACACACACACACACACACACACACACACACACATATATATATATATATATATATATATATATATATATACATACATACATACATATATAAAGCTGCTGGATATCCCTTGCAACTATTTTTGTGTACCTGCCAGGAAATCAGCGTCGGAAAAGTTTGATCCTATGGCCATAGACAGTTTATCCTGTAGCATGCCTTCAACGACACAGCTTGGAAATTATCATCACCCTAAATCGCCTGCATCTCTTTAACACGCGTTTCACTTGGAAACATTGCCGCATAAACACAGGATTCAGACAGACACTCCAGCACATACACATAGAGGTTCTGGATCACGTTTCATACATTTACTTCTTTGAAATGAAACTGATAAAATACCTGCCTTAGTCTAATATTTATCTTTGCGTTTACAATCCTTGGGGGTAGGGGGTGAAGGATTAATGTCTATTTCAAAACTGACAAGATTCATGATTAACCCATACATTATTTTACAAAAAAATGGTTCAAACTGCTTATAACATTACAGAAAAGAAGGGACTCACACACACACACACACACACACACACACACACACACACACACACACACCACACACACACACACACACACACACACACACACTCACACACACACACACACACGCACGCACGCACGCACGCACGCCCACAGACACAGACACACAGACAGACACAGACACAGACACACACACACACACACACACACACACACACACACACACACACACACACACACACACACACACCCTATCTTGAAGGGGGAAAGAAACCAAAGTGTTCGAGACACAAGAGTTTGCAATTGGAATGTTTAGGTGTAAAAACGGTATGAAAAGTATGAAAACAAGAGATTTTTTTTTTCGCAAATGATTTTGTTTGAAAGTCGTAATTGAGTCCTTAAGTATGGCCGAAAAATCTGAACAAATAATGAAAACCGGATTTATTTATGATCACTTTGCTGTGCCGTTTACTGGAATTTTAGTCCACAACTGTGAGAGGAAGAGATTCTGTGCGTTTTAAACCATAATCCTTTCTATTAAGTATTTAAGTCTCTTTAAGCTGGTCAAAATATACTGGAAACACACATAAACACGCACGCACGCACGCGCACACACGCACGCACGCATGTATGCGTCGCCTGCATACACACACATGTCTATTTTCAAACCTTTGTAGAGTGATTTCTTTTTTCAAAACTAGTAAATGAATAATAATATGCATGAATATCATAAATACGCTTTGAAATGAAATCAAGACGTTCTACAGAAATAAATTATCTACAAACAAGCTACTGATGAAGACTTTAAATAAAAAAAACTAGCACGCCACTAAAACCATGAAAGGTTATGGGTATACAAAGCTTTTCTTGTTCTCTTTCTTTCTTATCTTTTCTTTTTGTATTCAATGTGATCATTCTGAAAACAAGATCGCTGCCAGATCAAAAGATAAACAAAATATAGGCCTACAACTGACAGTGACACTCAGAGGTGGACGGAATTAAGCTCGCTATGCTTACAGACCATGTACGTTTTAAAATCAGTCCAAACGACCGAAAAAAATGAAACTGAAGGGGAAAAAAAAATCAACAACATTTATCAAGTTTTCAATGTGACAATCGAAGTCAGGATTTTCCGATGTCATTTTTCATTCAAGTACTGATCGCACTTGTTTGCTTCAAGACGTCATGTTATTGTTGTAATAATGATGATGACAAGAAGAAGAAGAAGAAGAGAAGAGAAGAAGAAGAAGAAGAAGAAGAAGAAGAACAACAACAACAACAACAACAACAACAACACCAAGATGAACGACAGCAGCAGCAGCTACAACAACAATAACAATAACAGCGACAACGACGATGATGATGACGATGATGAAAACAATGAGGATGATGGTCATGGTAATGATGGTGATGATGATGATGATGATGATGATGATGATGATGACAACAAAAAACATGATAATAATAACGAATATTTACATACGCTTTGTCTCTGCAGAGCGTCAGGCGTTTACAAACGAAAAAACTTAGGGGAGATAAAAATCAGCGACAAGAACAGTTTGTCTGTTTCAAGAGATACTGCATCACTGCTATACTATCTCTGCTCGAACCAAACGCGCATGTACACACACACACACACACACACACACACACACACACACACACACACACACACACACACACACACACACGTACGCACAAGATTCCAGTTCGCTGCTCATCTCATCACCCCAAACTCTCTCTCTCTCTCTCTCTCTCTCTCTCTCTCTCTCAATACAGGCGCGTGCGCGCGCATGCACGCATGGTGGCACGCACGCACGCACGCACGCACGCACGCGCACGCACGCACGCATGCACGCACGCACGCACGCACACACATACACGCGCGCGCGCGCGCGCGCGCGCGCGCACGCGCTTCCACATTTACATTTTTGATACATTTGGGAAACATATGGAAGGGCAGAAGACACTCTGTAAGGATAGGACAAGAAGGAACTCGAGTGACCTTGTAGGCATCTTTCATTATGGCCTGACATATTGACACCCCCATCCCCACTCTCTTTTCCGTCAAAATAGTCGGCCACAACAAAATAAGGAGCAGTCACGACTGAAGTGACAAAAGATAAATCTTCTTAAAGTCCATAAAAGCACCTCATTATACCCCCCCCCCCCCCCCCCCCCCAACCTTCCTATTCCACCACCCACCTACGCAATCTCACACTGATCGATGAGGAATCCTATCGTCAAGGCAACTCCCGACGCTGTGCAAGACCCTCAGCAGGCCAGGGATGCCAGCAGTCTGAAAGCCGGATAAGACCTCTTCAAGTGGCATCATGCAGGTGACAGAGACAAAGTCAGCCCAAGTGCTGGCCCAAGCCGGTTAGCCCCAAAGGCGAATAGAGCACTAGAGAGAGAAGGAGAGAGGAGACTAAAGGAAGACTGACGGCGAATGATGACTCTGCTGCCATGTCAACCTTGGCTGATCGATACCCGATGTCCTTACAGGCTCTGTGTTCCAGCCAGGTTATTGATTATCCGTATCAATTAAAAGAAATTCACTTTTATATTCAGAGGCAATAAGCACAAATGATAAACCGAGTCCTTGGTTTGGTTCATTTCTATGTTAATTTGTTTTTTCTTAACAAGACCGAATAACTCTTTTGTTTCTGTCTCCGTTCATTCTTTTAAATTGTAGAAGCAAAAAAAACTGACAGAGAATACAGAACGAGTGAACAAGCATGCGCGCGCGTACGCATACGATTACACACACACACACACACACACACACACACACACACACACACACACACACACACACACACACACATATATATATATATATATATATATATATATATATATATATATATTTGTTAAAAAAAATACAACATGCATCACCATACAACAACATTTCAAAAGATGCAACCTATGTTCAACAGAAAAATGGTTAATACTATGCAAACCATACTTAGCAACCCTAAATACTAAAGTAGAAATAGTAAACAACTGCAGGCACAAATGGAAATCGTTGTCAGCAAACGCACCCTGAACTGTAAACAACCCAAAAAAAAAAACCGAACAAAACGTGCAGCCAATCCGCACGTGCAAACAGTGACATCAGGCATATATAACACCGGCAGTAGGCGCCCCAAAACCATCCTGACGAGAGCGCTGGCTCGAAACAGATCTGTTGGTTTTTAAAACTTCCTTTTATCATCCTATTTTTAACAGATGTTGCTCCCCAAGGGGTTGAGCACTTTAAGATTTTTATTAGGCGTTTTAGCAGTATTTTTATATATATATATATATACACGCGCGCACGCGCACACACACGCATGCACGCACTCAAACGCGCGCGTGCACAAACACACAGACACACACAACTTGGGGCAAAGGAGTCTCTCAAGGAACAGGAATTTGTTTATTCTGTTCCATCTGCAATGTTCTGTCTTGAAACCTGCCTCCTGACGAAAGTCAGATAGAGGAGGATCAGATTCACCTGACAAGTTGCCCAGGACGAGATCAATGACGGGGGTCGTCGATGACACAGCGGGCTACTTCAGCTGACAAAAAAAAAAAAGAAAAAAGAAAACAAACCTATACTTCAGCAAGAAAGAAGACTTCCATCTTGACACCGAAGGATACTAGTACACCGATCATGAAGAACTAGAGGCTTCCGAACCTCAGCCGTTGCACAACCAGACTTGAGGCCTATTCATTGTTCACAAAACCCTGGTGTTACTTCAGCTTGCTCAGAGTAATGTACCGTACCAGTTGAAACTAGGATCTTACATACCATGGACCTAGCATACGATTCACTGGAAAGACACTGGAATTAGTGGTGTCCAACGATGCCACATTTATGGCATGCCACTGACCGCTTGGTATCTGACCGTTCTCCTTGATCACCAAGACTGGACATCACGAAAATTCTGCCGACTCCCGTGAACATGAGTGTGAGAACCTCGGTTATGAGAGGCAGAAGAAGAAGGAGAGACAGAATGAAAGAAAAAAGGGCGATGAGAAAGGAGTAGTATGACCGGGAAAGGGGTAGAATGACCTGAGTAATTTCTCCCTGAGTTTGAGTCGCGAGCTCAGAGGAGTGACCACGGCTTTGACTTTTAATTGAGTACTACCTCGTCCTCAGCGGTACGTGGAAACCTGTGATGGGTTCGATCTCACCTGTGGAATACTTGCAGTGATCTGTGTACTACTGTCAGTACGGGAGACAGGTTCATTGGGTATAGCTTCTCTGTAAAGTTCTGCAGTGGTGGCCATTTTGTGTACTTTAGTAATTTTTTCTCTAAAGGAAAAATAGATAGTCTGGGTCTTTAGAAACAGAACGCAGGAACTTTTCTCTTATTTTGAGGTCATTGAGACCTCGAAAATCCAGAGTTATTTCTGACAAGGCTATCCGCCTGTCAACACAATGTCGAAACTTAGTCAAATTGGCGGAAAATGATTCCCCACAGTCCGGTTTAGGTTGGCTATTCCGCTCACGAAAGGCATTAGATGTACACTGGAACTTGGTGAGAAAGTGTTGTTTAAGGATGTCAAAGGAAACAGAACCAGAAACACCTAGGGAATGGTGAAATGAGAGGGCTGGGCCTTAGAGACAAGAGGCAAACTGGATGTTCGCGGTTCCACCTGCATAAAATGGCATGGGGTTCAAAACAGAACATAAAGTCATCTCTAGTCTCCGTCAAAAGCGGAAGACAAGGAGCATTTTGGGGGCCCATGGTTTGCGACTAAGAAGGGACATGTTGGGTACGAGAAGTCATGTTGGGTAGGAGGAACCTGGTTTTGTAATTTTGATTTCTTTCACTCAAAAATTCATGCTCATCTGTGATCTTTTGTTGTTCTCGTTGAAACAGTTCCTCTTGTTGTTGAACTGCAAGTGTTTCTCTTTCACGTGCGATTCTAGCGTCTTATTCTGCCTTCTCAGCCGTTAATCACTGTACTTCCTGTGCCTTCTCAACTGCTGATCTCGTCACTTTTTCGTTTAGTCTCTGTTTGTTTGTCAATGCCGTTGTCAACACAAGTTTAGATCACTAGAGAGTCTCCTATCCCTAGATTTTCCGCCTGTGATAGCCGAGCATCAATATTTCCCTCTGGAATGTCCATTGTAGACACATAATAATGGAAATTCAGTTGAAAGAAGAAAAAAGTGAGAAAACTCACTAGGAATGTTACAACAGTGCCCAACAAGCTACCAAAGGCATGAAGTATCAAAAGGACACTACCTCGGTATCAATAGAATGCCCCCAAACCGCTCAAGCGACAAGAATCATTGCCCCAATAATGTGACAGTGACATTACCACGAGTTTTCCCTCTTTTAGAATTTGGGGTAATGGACCGTAATTTCAACACTTCAAAATCTTTTAAAACCTTAAAAAATGTAAAGACTGACGAACGAATCGCAAATAACAAAATCATTAGTATGGCAATTCAAAAACCAAACATGATTAGAAATGAATAATTTCGAAAAAAAAAAAAAAAAGAAGAAGAAAAACAACCCACACACAAGAATAACAATGTTCACTAAAGACAACAGAAAGTGAACGAGATAAGGGAGAGGGACACAGGGGAGAGGGACGCACAACCACACAGTAGTAAAAGAAAAAATGTAGATACAGAAAATTTGGGGTCACTAGAAAAAAAATGCGGCCAAGGGAGGGAATTCCACAAGTACACAGAAGAAAATACCTGTCCTCGGTGCCTGGGCTGGGGGGATGGGGGGGGGGGGGGGGGGGGGGGGGACCCACACATACAGCTGTTTACAATAAGGCACCCCCGCACACCTAGAAACGAGAGAAGAAAGGGAAGACAACAAAACAATACATCTAAACACCGGACCTAAAACAGATGTACGTATCACAGAAGGTGAAAGGAACGAGATCTGACAGGGAAAGAGAGAGAAAGAGAGGGAGAGAGAGAGATGATATAAAGAGGAAGCTCGAGGAAAAAGTCGGGGTCGCCAAATGATCAAATTGTCATGAAACAGGAATGCATCACCACTGGAATAGGTGTTAAAACGAAGCAAAGTGGCGCTGATATCCCTTTTCTGATCTACAGTACTTTTCTGTCAGGGTTTAGATTTGTGTCCTGGAGTTAAAAGATCTTGTGTCCGTTTCGCCTTGATTAGCGTCATCTCCAAGCCCTTGACAGTGCAAAATGAAATGTTTTGAGACATGATGTCTAACTATATGGACAGGATCTAATACTAATCTGCATTTACACATACTATGACTGGCGATATTAAAACGTATTCCATGACATGATAAACAAATCACACGGGTACAAAGTTAAGCAACATTGGCCAGAATATGGCTTTACCTGAACGTGCGCGCGCACGCACACACACACACACACACGCACATACACACACATACGCACACATACATATACGCGCGCGCACACACACACACACACACACACACACACACACACACACACACACACACACACACACGAGAGAGAGAGAGAGAGAGAGAGAGAGAGAGAGAGAGAGAGAGAGAGAGAGAGAGAGAGAGAGAGAGAGAGAGAGACGTGGTCGGTACTTGATTTCAACTTGAACGCTGTTTATCAATAGTCATGGAATAAAAAGCTGGACTGTACAGTCACAGACATTAAATGATGTGCGTCAAATATTTGCTCACTTGCGCAACGTGGGGGAGAGAGAGGGAAGAGGCACAGGATAGGGGAAGGGGGGGGGGGGGGGGATGCGGGGGAGGGTATCTTCAAGCAGTCACTCCCCTAATCCTCCCCAAATCCACTCCCCACTCCCATCTCCTTCCAGTTTTGGCACCGGTCAGCTCGTAGACAGAGTCCTCACTTTATCTATATAGATTATCAAGAGGGTTCCGCCAGCGAGAGTTTGACGGGAAAAGTTCTCCCGTCCCTGACACATCGAAACCATACACCGAAACCATACACCTTGTATGTTAGAATCAATAAACAAAAATTCTAACTGCCATGCAACTGATTAAAATAATATAGATGTTCTAGATGTACTGCTCTCTACTGTTTTCTAGCAGAAAGTAACATTAGGAAACTAAAGCCATACACACATGTTGAAAAAGGAGAGAGAGAGAGAGAGAGAGAGAGAGAGAGAGAGAGAGAGAGAGAGAGAGAGAGAGAGAGAGAGAGAGAGAGAGAGAGAGAGATTTTGCGAGTGAGTAAAAAATAAATGGAGCGCAATCACACTTGGTACGACATATACATTAAAAGTCACAAATCCACCTTAAATTCTAATGATTTGCCTCTGGGGTGTACTGACAAAATATCACAAACGTGGATATTTTGTGTGGGTCTACAAGCTTACATTTTGCAGGGCCACGTTTGCGATAGCATTGGACTTTAGTATGAAAGTAAGGTAGAGCAGGGTCTCTCATGTCATCTCAGCCCAGAATGAAAGTCTGTTGCATCATCTTCATTCTCACTGATCATCAGTAAGGAAAAAAAAAAGTCTCCAATACTTTGGCTCGTCACGCCCTGCTCTCATAGTGATTTCAGTTTTGATGTCCTCTCCACGTCCATGTTCCCTCTCTACGCCCATGTTCGTGATGACTATGTGTCTAAGTGACTGAGGGCAACTTCATGGGGACTCGCGTTGGATGGATATAGTGGTGCTCTCTGGAGGAGGGTGCAGACTCCGCAGCTTTTGCGCTAGAAAATGATATCCTGCAAGTTGTGGAATCCGTGAACACCACTGAAGTGATGTGGCGGCGGTGCGGTGTCTCCTCTGGCAGGGAGAAGGAGGAAGGGTGGACAGGGCTTGTTATGACTTGATACTGTTCGTCCTCTGTAGACTGACGTGCTGGGTTGTGACGGGTCCACCCGGGCTGTGACTGTGTATGGACGCCCGGAATGAGTGGTGGAGAAGTAACATCAGTGTGGAACATCGAAAAGAAAAAAAAAAAAAAAAAAAAGAGAAAGAAAATTCTGGATTACATTCTGTAACAAAAATCATGATCATTATAATCGCCCATACACACACACACACACACACACACACACACACACACACACACACACACACACACACACACACACACACGGGTTAGCGGGATACCACAAGCAGACATCTGGCCGATCCATTTCAGCTTGGTGATGAAATCGACCCTAGATCGGCCGAACAGTGCAGTGTTAACGCTATAAGATAAGAGCCATGAAGAAAGCAGTAACGAAATGGCACAGCAGAGAACACCAAGGGAGGAGTGGCAGTTCCTCTTCGAGGGACACTGGTGTGAGAGGTCAGTGTCAGACTGCACAGCCGTATGGGTGGCGGCGGCTCTGGCCTGTGTCGACGTGGGACGACTCCTGAAGATGTGGGGCGATCGGCGATGGCGCCGACTGCGATTACCGCGGCCTGGGATACCATGCTTTTGAGGATCGGACATGTGGGCACCCTTTTGGGGTTAGGCTGAAAAATTGTCCTCTCAGCCGTGATCTGCGTGGACCCTAGAGGAGACTCGTGCAGCGTTCTAGCGACTTTCACCCTGCTCCCTCTTTGAGGCGGCCTCACGGGTTACAGGACCATCGCCACCCGAACATGAAGAAGACCGCCTGATGGTCCTGAAGGCAGCCTTTTTTTTTTGCGGGAAGAGGCAAAGGAAACCGATGCCCATCGTCGGCCGACCAACACCACGAAATGAACTGATGTTCACGTGGATCCAGAGCTGAGAGAGTGACAGACGACAGCCCCCACACGGAGCCAGACACACTATTACCAACGACAAAAAACTGTTACGAAGAATGCAGACCTCAGATTGCACGCGCGTGTGTGTGTATTTGTGTGTGTGCGTGTGCGCGTGATGTGTGCGTGTGAGTGTGCGTGTGCGCCCGTTAGGACGTAAATCTCGCCTTGATGATGGAAGCAGTGAAGAACTTCATCATTTCAGCTGGCTGTCGGAAAGAGAATCTTCTAATATCTTCTAATATCGTTATCGTAAAGCTACTTAAAATGATGCGATTTTGTTGCAGTCGATTCACAATGCAAACGATCAGAACTAGAAGGCCAGGCGCAACTCCTGTGTATGATTATGGTGAAGGGGTTCCACTGCTTTTCTAGACGACGTAGCTCCTCTGTTTCAAACAGCACTAGGAACAAACGAAGCACTTCACAGAAATGTGAATATGAGGAAAAGTAATGTAACTGTGTTTATTAAAGGTAAATACATGGCAGCCATTTAACTGACGATGGAATTCTCATGTCTGTTGTTAATTTGTAAAATATTTAGACGTTTAGTTTTCTACAAGGTTGAGTTTTAAAGCTGAATGCAACTTCTCCCCTTCTCTCTCTCTCTCTCTCTCTCTCTCTCTCTCTCTCTCTCTCTCTCTCTCTCTCTCTCTCTCTCTCTCTCTCTCTTTTATGTGTGTGTGTGTGTGTGTGTGTGTGTGTGTGTGTGTGTGTGTGTGTGTGTGTGTGTACGCGCGCGCGCGTGCGTGTGTGCGTGCACGCCTGCATGGGTGAGTGCCTGCGTGGGTGCCTGCGTGTGTGAGTGCATGCATTGGTGCGTGCGTGCGTGCGTGAGTATGTGCGTGGGTGGATGTATGCGTGTGTGTGTGTGTGGTGCGTGCGTGCGTGTGTATGTGTTGAATGCTGTTTGAGACGAGTGTATGTTTTATGCCGCTGGACACGCAAACAACGAATGGATCAGTATCAGGTCTATCGCGGGGATCAGTTAATTCAGCTAGACGCTGTTAAAACGGTTCAAATACAAATGTCAAGTAATTTCAAGTATAGATACAAACGGATATCATCTTTTTTTAACATATTCAGCTGCAGTGTATGTACAACATTGATATGTATGTGTTCACATACTTTGATGAGTCAAGATTGCCGTGAAATGCATGCTGATCATTGATTTACATTCATGTGATAATAGACACTGGGTATTTGTTTGTCGTAAATTGTACGTGTGGTTTGGGATGTGTGTAGATATGTAGGAGTAAATCAGTTTCTCGCTAATCTTGAATACAGATTCCTACTTTGTAAGTATCGACGGCATTCTAATGGCGTGTGTGTGTGTGTGTGTGTGTGTGTGTGTGTGTGTGTGTGTGTGTGTGTGTGTGTGTGTGTGTGTGTGTGTGTGTGTGTGTTTGTGTGTGTGCGCGTGCGTGCGTGGGTATGTGTGTGTGTGTGTGTGTGTGTGTGTGTGTGTGTGTGTGTGTGTGTGTGTGCGTGCGTGCGTGCGTGCGTGCGTGCGTGCGTGTGTGTGTGTGTGTGTGTGTGTGTGTGTGTGTGCGTGCGTGCGTGCGTGCGTGCGTGCGCGCGCGCGGAGAACATGAAATCCTTGGCAGAACCCCAAAATTATGGAGTTACAAATAGGGCGTAAAAAGTACCACATGGGCATGTGGACAGCGCAGAATGGACAATTTGTAGCCACTGTGAACACTGGGCTACAATCTCACGACCCTGTCGTTAAAATTAAGATATACACCTTGTCAATTCTTGCCAAAGAAAGAAGTGTGTGCAGACGTTCAAAGACAAACACTGGTGAAAGGGCCACAGAAAAGCAAACCGTGGACAATAATTGAGAAAGATTATAGATAATAAACAAATAAATAAATAGATGAATAAATCAATAAATGAGTGAATGAAGAAATGAATAAAAGCTATGTATAAGTAAAAATACACAACAAATATGCAAAAGGTAGAGTCGAAAACAGTGATAGACTCGCGTTCTGGCGTGTCCTGAATGAATGCTAAGCTTATAATGTGTATAGTTCGCCCGGTTTTTTATTGTTGTTTTGTTGCTGTTCTTGTAGTTAATGCGTTTTAGCACCATCGAACCGTGTCCTCGATGGAGAACTACCGCAAGTGTATTGGACGTGGGAGGAAATGCCCGGGATTGGTTTTTGTGTGTGAAGGGGTACTACAGAAGCAAAGCGTGCCAGCGGAAGTGTGTGACGCAGGAAGCTGCTCGCTGCTGCGTGGTCCGGGATCGACAGCGATGACAAATGGCCGTACTCGACTTGAGTTGAGTTGCTGGCGGGCTGGTGGTGCAAACCACATGGCTTGTTAGGAGGCGGCCATGCCAGCGATCAGCGATCCAAAGTGCCATTCTCCGCTCATTCCACCAGTTCACCAGCCACTCTGCTGCACCTGCGTGTATTATTCTGTGCCTGGGAGAAGAACTTTCCTAATTAGGATTCTGAGCTGAGTTCACAGAATGCTTTTTGGAATTAAGCACAGACACAATGTGTTGTTCAGTTCGGAAAAAAAATGGATAGGATGGAGAAAGGATACTACAAAAATACATTTTTTCCCAGCCAATCAAAAACAGTGATTCTGGTTCATGGAAGATTTGTTTCGCCTAGCAGTGCCTCAGTTCCTGTGAAGTTGATTTCATCTGTGCCGAAGGAACATAAATGATGGAAAGCATATCAAAACATGTCAAAATTGACAGTTCAATATTGGAAAAAAGAATTATTGACAACAGGCAACAAGCATGTTTGGAAGTCAGTTGGCAAGATAAACCAATTTGAGCAACTTGGCTAGTCAGAATATGCATTTGTTGGAACCGAACATCTGGTAACATTGCAATATATTTTTATTCTATGTATACAGAAAAGAGAAAGGGAACAAAAAGAAAAGAAGAAAGAGAAGTAGGAGGATGAAAAAAAAACGTAGGCTACGTTCAATTATTGATGAGACGAGGTCTGTCATCTGACCTAGTGGGATAACGTTTGGATGATTTTAAAGCCATTTGTCACCAAGAACGATTAGAATACAAACTTACACTATCACTTCTTTTCCAGAAAGAACAGACTTTGAAAATGGGGCTGTGACACTCAATTTCACCGGCTGACACGTACATTTTGTTTAGATGAATGTTTTATATTCAGATCTCTCCAAGCGTTTTCCACGTATGTGATGTAGAGAATAAAAAGTAAATGATGAAGTGAAACCAGGGATGTTGCTGAGCTTGAGGTTGAGAAAAAACAGTTCCAAATACAGGCCTATATCAATGGCACCTCTTTTACCAGTACCACTGAACTCTGCACGACTTGCAAGGCGAGGTGAGTAGCCAAAACGAAAGTGGCATACACCAGTATCTCTAATAATCATACTTGGCCTCGTCCCTTGCCGACATACACACATATTTTGAAGCAAGTGCATACGCGCACACATACACACACAAGCGCGTACATGCACGTACATACCCCCCCCCCCCCACACACACACGCATGCACGCACCCCCACCCCCCACCCCCACATAAATACTCAGACATGTGCGCGCGCGCACACACACACATCCACCTACCTCCCCCCCTCCCACACAACTAATTAAAAGCAGATTCTCTATACAAACTGAAAAAATATTTTAAAATATTTCTTCTGTAATATCTTGGGTAATTTTTTTTTTCTTAATCAACTAAAAATTGATATCAGGTGAAGATCTCTGAATAGGGTGTTGATTGGTGTCTGCTGTGAAAGAGTTAATATCTGATATCATAAAAGACCCGACAGTCTGTGAGGACATGTTTTACAGTAAGTGGTACATCACATGGAATGCACTTTGTCACTTTCTAAAAGATGCAAGTGGGTGTGTAAAAGTTATGGCATGAGTGTAGTCCACTGTTGCTGTTGCTGCTACTGCTACTGCTGCTACTATTCCCACTACTGCTACTACAACTATTACACACACGCACACGCACACACACACACACACACACACACACACACACACACACACACACACACTGTGACATGACAATTGACAACCATCACCATCTATTCTCTCTCTCTGTCTGTCTCTCTCTCTCTCTCTCTCTGTCTGTCTGTCTGTCTGACTGTCTGTCTGTCTGTCTGTCTGTCTGTCTCTCTCTCTCTCTCTCTCTCTCTCTCTCTCTCTCTCTCCCCTCCCACACACACACAGACACACATGCACAGACACAGGCACACACACAGACACAGACACACAGACACATAGACACACAGACACAGACACAGACACACACACACACACACACACACACACACACACACACACACACACACAACTGCAATTAAGGTTATCGGCTTCCATCTTTTACAATGCTCATCTTCACCGCATCGCTTCCTCCTCTTCTCACTCTGTCCTCTGTCTGTCTGGCTGACGTCTGTAGCAAGCCGATACTTTGTCACAATGCTGACGACAGTGGGGCAGAAATTTTTGGCGTCACTGTCGTGCAGATCATCAACCCTTCTTCTATCCCCCCCCCCTCCTCCCAATCCCTCCACCTCCTCCCATGCTGATAAAAAAAAAAGTGTGGCAATTGCTTGCGGATGGGATGAGGATTCCCCCAGCCACTGTCCCCACTACAAGGAAGCCACCACTCCGCTCTCTCTCTTCCCTACCCACTCCTGCTTCCCAGGTTTGATCACCTTGGTGCTGATGCGCCTGTTCTGTCCATGCATGACGAAGATTCCATGGACAAGCCTGATGTCCGTGTCGGCACGTGTCTTGAAGGTGTGGACATCTTCGCGTCGTTCCTTAGCATGAAGGCTGAAGACCACCAAGATCTTTGAGATTGTTGCCTTTGATCTCAATTACGTTCTGTTTCATTGTAGATAGTGGGAAGTGACTGTCTCCTTCCAGATCACCTCCCCCCTCCCCCCCATCCACAGATGACTAATACTTCCCTCCTTCCTTTTTCCATGATGAGTTTTGACCGGCTGTCCTGCACCTCTGAATGCCTGTTGATCAGAATGCTTCAGAGACGTGACGGGGTTGCTTACCAATCAAAAAGGGGAGGTCAAGCCTCCCCATTTCACTGCTCCACCAAAGGCTGGAAGACTGATCACCGTCTGAAATCAGGAAATGAAATCCAACACAGGGGTATATGTCACGGAGGAAAACGTTTCCCCTCTCTCACTATGAGATCCTGTGTTAAGGTTCGTTGATCATCCCAGAAGCAATGTAAGGTGAAGCTAAGTTTCGAAGTCTTGAGACAATACATTGCTTGTATTTACACCAGTTGTATAACTGTGTGCCAGTACACGTTAAATTTTGTTAAGATGATAAATGAGCATTATATTTCATAGAACGGTATTGTTTTTTTGCCAATGCTTGATGAGATCTGTTTTGATGATTAGGCCCTAATAATATTATTATATCTTAACAGCATAACTTTTGCCAGTACTTGGTATTCTGTTAGGATGATTACTCAATACTGTATTCTAATAGGATAGATTTATGCCAGTACTTGATGAAATCTGTTAAGGTCCTATATGAATACTGTTGGCTGTCTTGATGGCTTGTAATAGGTGACTATAATCAGCATGTGTTCTTTGACGAAGTGTATTCCAGTACCAAATCACTTCACCTGAGTATTAGACTTCATTGAAGAGTTGCTTCCCTTGAATTGTTTAGTAGTTTCTTACTATCTCATGCCACTTATCAAAACTCCACTCAAAATCCAAGTGAAGAACTCAAGTGGAGATTTAAAAGTAAGGCAGATACATTTACGAACCCGAATTTTACGTTTGCTGAATGAAGATCCCACACTTTTTATGAACGGTAGAGGGACAGTGTGACAACTCGTCAAGCCGGACTCCCGGCTACTTCTCTACAAACCAGGTTATGTAATGTCAGCAGAACCTGGGTCCCTGCTACCGGCCCAGCATAGGACCACGTCGTCAAGCAGACATTCAGACTGATCAGCGTGTCTATTGGAAGGGGGGGGGGGGGGGGGACCAGTCCTACAGAAACTGGAGAGAGATCTATACATCTCTCCAACAGGGGGGGGGGGGGGGGGGGGGGGGGGGGGGGGGGGGGGGGGGGGGGGGGGGTCCTACAGAAACTGGAGAGAGATCTATACATCTCTCCAACCAAAGAGATAAGTCATCCACTGGACTCCGACTCAAACTGATCAAAACATTCCTATCTTTATGACGAAATAAAGTGAAGAGAAGCCATCGCGAAAGAAAATAGACTAACACTTCTGAAATTCTGATGATTTGTATGCTGTATACGTGTGTACACAGTAAAGTTTTGTTCACCAAATTGCGTTTAACTGGTGTCAGTCTATTGTTGTTGTTCATACATAATTCATTATTGAACTTCTTTCTAATTGTCTTTTTCACTCGGAGATCAAGCACTTGTAATTGCACAAGCCTACGGTGAATTACTCCTAAACTATTCTTGAGTGTTTTTTTTCAGTCCTGAGAAAAAAAAACACACGAAAATTTCTGTCAATGACTCGCACTGGAAAGTTGCTCCTTCGACCGCTAGTAAGAGAAAGGATGGAATTGAATTCTAAAACCTATACAACTCTATAATTCTAATAGAAAACACATCCTGAGTCCCCCCCCCCCCCCCCCCCCCTGCCAGAGGACCACAGCTGCCACACCCTACTCACACACACACACACACACACACACACACACACACACACACACACACACACACACACACACACACACACACAAGCACACACACACACACACACACACACACACGCAAGCGCGCGCGCACACAGTCACACGCACACACACACACACACACACACACACACACACACACACACACACACACACACACACACATGCACACGCGCACACTCACTTGGGCTTATTTTCCGCCTCTACATAGATAAACCGACGACATATAAATAAACTAACCAACCGACCAACCAACGAAATCTTTCTGTCTGTCTCTGTGTCTC
Organism: Conus betulinus; assembly: GCA_016801955.1. NCBI lineage: Eukaryota > Metazoa > Mollusca > Gastropoda > Neogastropoda > Conidae > Conus > Conus betulinus. The sequence goes on along the minus strand of JADBJO010001042.1, from coordinate 105,533 downwards.
TGTCTCTGTCTCTGTCTGTTTGTCTGTCTGCCTGACTTTCCTTGCCTCTGTCTGTCTGTATCTATGTCCATATCCTCTGTACATGTGCCTACTGCCTTTTGGCATATTGGAAATTTACACCTGTGCTTATATTCGTATTGCTGAAATTCTAACCTTTATGCTATAAAAGTACTATATTTTCTTTTTCTAAGTCAGTCGAGTTACTTTTTATATGCCAGACTGTCTGTCTCTCTCTCTCTTTCTTTGGTCTGTCTGTCTGTCTCGCTGTCAGTCTGTCTGTCTCTTGATTTGTACGATAAATATTCATTTTCGCATTGTTTATATCTGTATTTGAATATGATGTATGCATGTTCTTTTGCGCCACATGTTCTATTATGTATGAATTTTCAAGTTAATTGATATGACTGAAAATGTTATTATATACTATTGCCTTTACCCGTCCCTCCCTTCCCTTCACCCCTCCCTCTCTCTCTCTCTCTCTCTCTCTCTCTGTTCCAGGTTATGTGTACCTTTTTTCTATTTATTTTATTGGCTGTTTTGCACATGCTAACTGTTGTCCATCGTAGTACCCTTCTACATGCCCCCCCACCCCCCCCCCCTGTTCCTCAGTGCTTATCTATTACGCGCGTAAATAAAGAATTTTTTTTCTCGCCCCCCCCCCCCCCCCCCTCCCACTCTCTCTCTTTCCCGCTGTCTGTCTGTCTGTCTGTCTGTCTGTCTGTCTGTCTGTCTCTCTCTCTCTCTCTCTCTCTCTCTCCTCTCGTCATCGTTACAAGATCGTCATCCAAAGGCAAGAATCTGCACAGCTGAACAATAAAAATAAACTGTAGTGTAAACTCAGCATAGAAAAAAAATATGTTGAGTTCTGTTCCTCAAGAAAGCACAATTCCTAAAATTGAACACAGCACGTATGTTGACTTTCTCTCTCTCTCTCTCTCTCTCTCTCTCTCTCTCTCTCTCTCTCTCTCTCTCTCTCTCTCTCTCTCTCTCTCTCTCAGTGTTTTGCCTATCTGTCTGCCTCTCTGTCTGTCTCTTCTCTATCCACCCCCCTTAACCCCTCCCCCCTCCCCCCGCACGATGGGAACTACAGGTCACTCTGATCTTCGCACAACTCCACATTCTCTGCCTTGAAACCGTTCGTCACTTAGAAAATGGACAATGCCGTTTTCTTTTTAAGATTTGATGTTGTTGACTTATCTCTGAGGAAACATTATCGCAGCTTTATAGGGCCGTGTTTTCTCCACTCCATGTTTATTTCCGCTGTTCGATGGTTTATTTGTTGTTGTCATGCTTGGAGGAGACCAGCTGGTCGATGCTCGTTACTTCAATGTTTGTTGTGTTCATCTGTTGGCTAACTATTTCAACATTGTGTTTTATGTTTTGACTTTCGCCTCAGTGCGGTCATTATAATTATGTTGAAACTTTTATTCACACTGGTTAGTTTCTTCTTTTGTGTTGTCTCTTGTATTCAAGTAATTTTCCTTTCATTCGTTTAGCTCTTTATGTATAGCCTTAAATATGTTTCTTTGTTTTGTGTATATGGTACTTAGTTTTGTAATGTATTTCTTTATGTCGTTTTTTTTTTATTCTGCCATTAAGGTACGCATACTCCAACTTCGGGGAAGGTACATGCTATGTGTAACGTGTCATCCATACCAACGGCCAAACTGGCCTTCTCTTCCGAAAGTTGGTGATGGGATTTTACGTGTGTGCAAGATGTTATGCGTGCGTTCACTCACGGAACCTCGGTTTATAGTCTCATTCGAAGGACTGTATGGGAAATGGAGTCAGATCCAATGTTAACTCCGAGGGAAAAATCCCCCTGTACCGAAAAAGCCCGGCGGAAATTCGAACGCGCAACCCCAAGATTAAGAGTCCGGCGCTCTACCACTGGACTATTCCAGTCCCCCATATAGCCTATATGCAGATACGTTTGCTCACACAAACCCACAAATTACACACACACACACACACACACACACACACACACACACACACACACACACACACATACACACACACACGCACGCACTTCTGCACACGCACACACACGGCACATACATGCAGGCGCGCGCGCGCGCTCGCGCGCGCACACACACACACACACACACACACACACACACACACACACACACACACACACAAAACAAACGCGCACACATGCCTGCACGCACACACACATACACGCACACATACACGCACACACATATACGCACACACACACACACACACACACACACACACACACACACACACACACACACACACACACACACATGCGCCCACGCACACACATGGGCCCGTGCCTACACCACACATACACACACGTGTACATCCACTACACACACACACACACACACACACACACACACACAGAGAGAGAGAGAGAAAAAATGGTAGGTAGCACTCAAGGTCTGACCAGCGCATTGGGCCAATGAGTCGTAGCCACGAGACCCTCTTCTTCAATTGTCTCATCTTTGTTGTTAATTCATTTATCCATCAGCTTCAAATCACGCGTAGTGTGTGGTCTGAAAACTTTAGTGGATGTGGTGTAGCGTATCTGGACTAGTCCACACGCAGTGACTCCTCCTTGATGAAACTGAAACTGAAACTTAAGTCGTTTTCTTCCATTTTCTTTCCCCATCCTTCACTGGCTCCTTGGGTGTCCGTTGGACTGTGATCTTTCCCCGCGATGCTACAAAATTATAGGTGGTGCTCTACGTGAGATGCTTTGGGTGGATTGCCACAATTACAAAGGGTTGTGACCATTAGGGAACTCTATCCACGAGACAGAAGTCCACTTCTTTCCCCTGTTTGTTGGTTTGTTGTCCTGCCTGAAGAAGGCCAGTTAAGTCAAGGCTCGTCACCCCAATGGTTGTTTGCGTTCTCTGGCAGCTCAGTATTCCAACTTAGTTTCAATTTTTTTTTTGTATATCTGCCTGCAGTCAGTATACTTCGAAACTTACTTTGATTCAAACTGACTGTTAGCTTCTATTGTGTTGTCTCTTGTTTTGCAAATAATTCCCCTTTCGTTCGTTTTGGAATTTCAAAAGTAGAGGCTGGAATGTATTCCTCTGGTGCGTGTATTTATGAACTACTTTTGGTAATTCATTGATTTATTTTCCTTTCTTACGTTTCCTCTTTCTATCCTTTGCTGACCCGCTTGGGAGCCCGTTGGATTTTGAGATTTCCCCGCAGTAACGAAAACATCGCAAAATCGTAAGAGAGTTTTCCCCCGCAGCAACGAAAACATCGCAAAATCGTAAGAGAGTTTTCCCCGCAGTAACGAAAACATCACAGAATCGTAAGAGAGTTTTCCCCGCAGTAACGAAAACATCACAGAATCGTAAGAGAGTTTTCCCCGCAGTGTCGAAAACATCGCAAAATCGTAAGAGAGTTTTCCCCGCAGTAACGAGAACATCACAAAATCGTAAGAGAGTTTTCCCCCGCAGTAACGAGAACATCGCAAAATCGTAAGAGAGTTTTTCCCCGCAGCAACGAAAACATCGCAAAATCGTAAGAGAGTTTTCCCCCGCAGTAACGAAAACATCACAGAATCGTAACATCGCAAAATCGTAAGAAAGTTTTCCCCCGCAGTAACGAGAACATCACAAAATCGTAAGAGAGTTTTCCCCGCAGTAACGAGAACATCACAAAATCGTAAGAGAGTTTTCCCCGCAGCAGTAACGAGAACATCGCAAAATCGTAAGAGAGTTTTCCCCGCAGCAACGAAAACATCACAAAATCGTAAGAGAGTTTTCCCCGCAGTAACGAAAACATCACAGAATCGTAAGAGAGTTTTCCCCGCAGTGTCGAAAACATCGCAAAATCGTAAGAGAGTTTTCCCGCATTAACGAAAACATCACAAAATCGTAAGAGAGTTTTCCCCTCAGTAACGAAAACATCGCAAAATCGTAATAGAGTTTTCCCCGCAGTAACGAAAACATCACAGAATCGTAACATCGCAAAATCGTAAGAAAGTTTTCCCCGCAGTAACGAGAACATCACAAAATCGTAAGAGAGTTTTCCCCGCAGTAACGAGAACATCACAAAATCGTAAGAGAGTTTTCCCCCGCAGTAACGAGAACATCACAAAATCGTAAGAGAGTTTTCCCCGCAGCAACGAAAACATCACAAAATCGTAAGAGAGTTTTCCCGCAGCAACGAAAGCATCACAAAATCGTAAGAGAGTTTTCCCCGCAGTAACGTGAACATCACAAAATCGTAAGAGAGTTTTCCCCGCAGCAACGAAAACATCACAAAATCGTAAGCAGTGGTATAGAGTAGACACCATAGGTGGACTGCCATTATGGATGGATGAAGACTGTCACCACTGACGACTCTCATCCAGGAGACGATAAGCGATTGTGGCCAGGCATTAGCAATGGTTCTGTTCAAAATACGGATTTCAGTAATTCCCATTACTGTCAGTGAAGGATTTGATAGTTCCGTTTCAACGTCTTTCCATCTCTGCTGCTTTCCCCTTCGCTCTTCTCCCGATCCACGTGAAGCCATGTTAAGAGTGACCGAAGACTTATTCATCTGCACGTGTTTTTCTCCACTCCATGTTTGTTTCTGCTTTTTGTTGGATTGTTTGTTGCTGTCCTGCACGGAGGACACCAGTTGGTCGACGCTCGTTACTTCAGTGCATGTTGCGTTCATTAGTCGGGTCAGTCCTCCAACATTTTTTTTTTAACTTCTGTCTGCGGTCAGTTTACTTTAAAACTTACTTTTATTAAAACTGATTGCATGTAACTTTTTATTGTGTTGTTCTTGTACCCAGATAATTTCCTTTCATTAGTTTGAAATCTTCAAGCATAAGCTTAAATTTGTTCCTTTATTTTGTTTATTTGTGACTCGCTTTTCATTATTTACATCTTTATGTCGCTTTCTTTCACATTTACAGTTTCTATCCTTCGCTGACTCCTTTGAGTGTCCGCTGCATTGTGATGCTTCCCCCGCAGTCTTGGAAACATCACATCTTTCGTAGATGGTGGTCAGTGTTAGATGTTGTGGGTGGACAGTCACGATGGCTGAAGACCGTGACCACTGAAGAGTTCCTATCCAGAAGATAAATCAGGACAACAGCGTTGTATTCAAAGAAAAATTTCAATGTGGTACACATGCTCAATGGAAACATGTTCTTTAAAAAAAATGAGAAAGGAAAGTCGACTCTGCGTAGGCAAATGGTTCTATTCAATCCACGATTCCCATTGATTCCCATTGTGTCTGCGGACAGATTTATGTTTGTATTCCAACGTCGTCTCTTCATCCTTTCATCCCTTTCCCTTTCTTTCCATCCCCGCTAAGTCATTTTCTTAATGACTGATGACTTGTTCACATGCACTTGTTTTTTCCCCACACTGTATTTATTGCCGCTGTCTGTTTGTTTTGTTTGTTTGTTGCATACATTTGGCAGCTTAGTGCTTTAACAGTTTTTTTTAAAAACCTTTTACATTTTGTTTGATAAAGTGTTTTTTCCCTGATAACTGGACAAACTCATTTGTACTTCTTTTGTTTTTAAGACGGGTGGCAGAAAGTACAGACGTATATTGTTGTATGATATGAATAGTAAAATGTATAGAATGATTATCAACAACAGACTTCAAGAGTGGACATCAAAACATAATGACGGGTGAATATCAGGCAACATAAAAAAAAAAAAAACAAAAAAAACCGCTATTCTTCTTCCACTGACCATATGTTAACATTGTAGCTATTTATTTATTAAAAAAAAAACCCAACAAAACAAACAAAAAACTGCTTTTAACGCAGATTGGTTGAGAAGGCATTTAACTTCACAGACAAGTTCTCCTTGGGTATATACTGTTGAGAAATGGCATAAACAGCGAAATTCATTGTACATGAATGTTAAAAATAGAATCACATGCAAATCTAGACTGACAATGACACAAACTTTACTCGTGGTGTAAAAGAAGGATATGGATGCAGTCCTGCTTAAAAAAAAAATCTATTTATGAACGAATTAGTGTTAAAGGTCTGACCAGCGCGTTGGGCCCAGGTCAGACATCTGCTAAGTCGTAGCCACGAGACCCTCTTCTTAAGTTCTCTCTTTTTTTTCTGTCCCATCTTCTGTGCCGCCTCAGTGGTTGTGCACCCACGCCGCTGATTCCGACACCCCGGCCACAGCCACAGCCCGGTAGGTCCTGCCGCAGCCCCCGCACCGGCAATCCACAGGGAGCAGTCAATGTCAAGTCGTCAAGAGGCAACCCATTGGAGGAGACACTGCACTGCTGCCGAGTCACTTTGTTGGGGTTCAGTGGTGTCTGTTCTGATCCAACAAACGCAGGACACCGCCCACTAAGCCTCCTACTGACGACAATAATTGCTTTGTCGCTGAATGAGCTCTCCCTCCGGAGGGCATCTCCACTTCCGTCCAACGACAGCCCCCATGGGCTCGCCAATACCGGTGACCCCGACGGAACCAAATCAAGGCCACAGACGTGGAGAGGACATCGAAACTGAGGTCACCATGAGAGCAGGGCATGAAGGCTACAGAACCTGAGACTTTTTTTTTATGCTGATCGATGAGAATAAAGAAGTTAAAGATGATGCTACGGTTTCCTTTTCGGTCTGAGACTACATGACAGGGCGTACTCTACGCTTCCTTGCATAATATATCCCGGCGTCAACCAGGCCCGAGAGATACAGGCACCTGCAATGTTGGTCAGGAAATTTGAGCAACACTGTCAGAGACGTATCCATTAAGTGGATGAAACTCGAATGTTTGGTCCCAGTCTTCTCTCAGCTGAGCCCGTACTAAACTCAACTCTGGGTAGGAGCCGGTCAGGGCAGAAAAATAGTTCTCTCATTTGAGTTATCAATTCATTTATCCATCAGCTTTAAATCATGCGCAGTGTGGTCTCAAAACTTAGCGGATATGGTGTAGCGTTTATGGACTAGTCCGCACGCAGTGACGCCTCCTTGATGATGAAACTGAAACTAGTGTTGGAGATTATCAGAGAAGGGAAACATGGGGCAACGTTCCGACACTTTAGGCAGAACAGCTGTATGAAATTAGTATTATTATCCAAATTTATTTCTCCATGGATACTTCTACCAAATCCACCGGACAGTGATATTAAAACGACTACAGAAAATGTGTCAGGAATGTACTTAAGAGAACAAACCCGATAAAATCAAATGCAATCCAGAACATCGAAAGTATTGGCATAGGTCACCTATGCATACAGACATGTATACAAGCTTTTAAAACACCAGATTGGAAGCACCTCCACAGGGACGTCCCAGTGGGTGTACCAGACCATACTTCATGACTGCAGAGCCCAGCGGCGAAAGGCACCACCGTCAAACAACTGCCTTGTGCATCCTGCAGCCTCACTCGTTGCTGTTGCACTCACAGGCGAAAACAGCACAACTCCAGACTTGGCCGAGCTTTCGCCACATGAGGTCTAACAGGTCCTCTGACGTGGATGCCGGGTTACAGTCTTTCCTGCTGTCAGGAGGACTTCCTTGCGGTCACTAGTCTCACCGTTACCAGTCCTTTCCCCAGACTACAAAAGCAATTGAGATAGGGACTGAACGTGCCAGACTTAAAAAAAAATACATCGTGGCATCAAGAATAAAAAGGTTTGAAATGACAAAACGCAAGGAAAAGAATATTGCAGTCGAGCTGCCCCCCCCCCCCCCCCCCCCCCCCCCCCCCCCCCCTTTTTTTTTCTTTTTTTTTTTTTTTTAGCTGAAACTGAGAAAAAGAAATATGGGCCTACTTACTATTTACATAAAGTTAGTGATAGTGTGTTTTGAAACCACATGTTTATGGCATATTAAGAATTTTGCAGCCATGTATACTCAGAATTTCAAACAGACTTGGTATTAAAAAAAAAAAAACAAAGAAACAAAAAACAAAAACTGATATCTTATAATGAGAAAATTTAGACTTGGAAACAACGTAATAAAACACAGAAATCGGATTTGTGTGGCAGTTTACTGCGCTGCACCCTTCGTCAACAGTGATGGACGTTTTCTAGCTCTGAATAATTTCAATACAAAATTCGGATAAACATACACTTGCTCGCTTTTAAAGGTTACATTATGGCAATCAAAAATGTCCACAGAAAACTACACTCAGTATTTCACCTAACCCGACACATAACACTCCGCAGGCATCGAAAATAGCATACGCAGCAGCGCAGGGTAGGAGACTATACCATAATAATCTAATATGGGGTAACACGTTGCCAAAAGCGTGCTTGAAGTGGTCTTAAAAGTCGGGAACACAGCTTTATTCCATGGGGAAAGGTGTGTTTCACAAAATCCATAGAATTATAGGAACCTACGTTGTTTGGAAGGAAGTGGGACTCGTAAACAACATTTTGTTTGTGATTTTCTGAGTGGAAACAAAGGAGAACGTTGAAAATGTGTTCTGGCGATGTGTTTTTTCTAAACTTTTCAGAAGGAATTAAGAGAAATTATCAACTGCAGAATATGTGAATCGCAGAAATTTGCAGATCAAAGAAAAAAAATCTATCGTTTGGCATTGCAAGGAACATGTTCACAAATCCAGGTTTTGATTTATTGATACTTAATGACAAGATAATTATGGGCAAATGTAGATCTTGAAAATCCATGCTAAAAATAACTAATTTTTAGAACATTCTTTAGGTTTTAAAATTGAAAGTTATGATGCCAGGTTGGCTTGAAAAAAATAAATAACAAAACGGTTAAGTTATCAAAACTTGATATCAAATATAAGACAAAACACGGGCACTTGCAAAAACATATCAAATAAAACTTGTCTCTATCTCTAAAGAAATATTTGTAAATCGTAATATACAAATTTCAAAATGGAAATGATAAAAGTGGGTCTTGCACATCATAATTTATGTATACAAGTTGCGAGCCTCCCCCCCCCCCCCCCCCCTTTTTTTTTTTTTTCCAATATGGTCTTGTTAAAGTTTATTTTGATATTTCCACGATCTGCTTTACTCTGTGTATGATCTCGTCATTTTCATCGAACCCTGTGTTTTCGCTGTACCAAGCTTGGACATCCGCTGAAGCGCTCTAATCAGAGTCTGTCTCAGAGAGAGAGAGAGAGAGAGAGAGAGAGAGAGAGAGAGAGAGAGAGAGAGAGAGAGAGAGAGAGAGTGTATGCAGTGTCAGCTAGGCATTCATGGTCAGACCAGACTAGCGCGCTGGATTAATGTCAGGCATTGGCTAGATTCCCGTAAGATCCTCATTTCTATGCCTTTCATCCTCATCACTGAGTTGTTAAGCCATCCGGCTGCAAACCCTGCGCACCTTCTTCTCATGGTAAAGCTGATTTGTGTAGCGTGTGCACGCAATGACGCCTCCTTGATGAAAATGAACTCAAAGTGTTCTTCTCGAACATTTTTTTTGAATGTCTACACCAATATTCATTTTTCTGTTACTACTGCTTTTTAGACAAAGCGTTGGAAAAAAAAAAACAAACAAAACAAACAAACAAACGAAAACCGACCACAGACTGCATTTTTGTAAGTAACCGGTTTACAGCTGATAGGATTAGTATCAGTATCATTGTTGAGAGAGAGAGAGAGAGAGAGAGAGAGAGAGAGAGAGAGAGAGAATGGGGTCATCAGGTGTGTGTGTGTGCGTGCGTTCGTGCGTGCGTGTGTGTGTGTGCGTGCATACGTGCGTGCGTGCGTGCGCGCGCGCGCGTGTGTGTGTGTGTGTGTGTGTGTGTGTGTGTGTGTGTGTGTGTGTGTGTGAGAGAGAGAGAGAGAGAGAGAGAGAGAGAGAGAGAGAGAGAGAGAGAGAGAGAGAGAGAGAGAGAGAGAGAGAGAGTAGTAGTAGTAGTAAGAGTACAGAGAGGAGGGTGTGTTTTTCGTATCGACTTTCTGTCCCAGCAGCGCGTTGTAGTGACATGGGAGAAAGCGTAGAATGTCAGGTATGCGTACAGTAGGCGACTGGAGGGACCCAGTCGATTCGTCTTCCAGCTACGTTGGCCCCCCCCACTGGAGTTATTTGGCTTCATACATAGTACAGACTGTAGCACACCTGCCTGTAGGTCACTATCTCTACCCATCGGTGTCTACCTGTGTGGGGAGGGGAGGGGGTGGAGGTGGGTGGAAGGAGAGTGAGGAGTGCTTAGGGAGGAGTGAGTTTGGGGTAGGATGAAGGGTGCGGGGGGACGGGGGGTGGGAGGGGGGGGGGTGGGGGTGCGGAGAGGGTAGGTGGGCAGAGGAAGTTGGGGAGTGAAGGGAAGTTTGGGAGTGGAGGGGTGAGGGGACTGCTGAACGTGCGTGTGTGTGTATGTGTGTGTGTGGATAATTACGGCTTTGGTCAGGATTTATCATTTAGGCTGGTCTTACTACGTGGCGTAATGGGACAAGAGCATGCCCATTTTTGTGTCATTTACTTATTCGCTCAATTGATACAACCAAATTTTGGGGCGGATGTATTGGTTTACATAGACATTTAAGCTGTATGTCTTCTGTCATAACTGTCAAATCGTTAGTAGTTTTTATTGATGCTATCAAGACATACATCCATACACCCACACCCACACCC
>JADBJO010001042.1:62500-75000 GCA_016801955.1 Conus betulinus | reverse complement strand
CAGCCACAGATAAAACATCCCAAATGACCTCTTCTATCTGTGTCTGTTTATTTGAACTGCCTTTCGCACTGTCTGTGGTTAGCGTTGAAGAACAGCTGCAGCATGGCGGGTTCTCGTGCCATTCTATATTGTCAGGAAAATGTCCGAAGAGAGATGTGGGCGCTATTCTGGTGAAAGACGTGGCCTATGGAGACTACAGTTTTAAAGTCTCAATAATTATGTTCTCGTTCGTCATTGCGTTGGTGTGGAGAAGAGGTTGAAGGTTTGTGTAATCCCTTTATTTTCCAGCCCGTGTGTGCAGTTAAGTGTTACTGACAAAAATAAAGCCGTGAAAGAATTTAGGTAGATTGTAGTTTTTTATGTAGCAGTTTATGCAGATAAACTTCGTAGTCATATGTATTGGCATCATGTTGATATTGAAAGTTGACATTTTCTTATCCTTAGTTTGACACACACCGTAACGATACAGCGTTGAATTCTGTGGCAAATTCGCACAAAGCCTGTCGGTTTGTTTAGAGATGAAATGTTCGTCTACTATAAATGTGGAGCGTTCTTTAGGACACACAGGTTGTGAATGTAAAAGAAACGCACATGGTTCAAGGGAAAACTACAGGTGTTAGATGTTGTAGGAACAGGGCAAGGGAGTTAACCCTATTCCGAGTGCAGAAGTCCTTTTATTGGTACAGGGCCTTGCTGTGAGCTGGGTTCAAACCACCACCGAAACGGTGTAAATTCTCTGTCAATTCTCTCTCTCTCTCTCTCTCTCTCTCTCTCTCTCTCTAATGCACACACATACGGAGGGAGGGAAGGACATGTAAATATAATTCTGTGTGTGTGTGTGTGTGTGTGTGTGTGTGGAGAGAGAGAGAGAGAGAGAGAGAGAGAAGACGAAAGAGAGAGAGAGAGAGAGAGAGCACTAGGGAGAGAGAGAGAGAGAGAGAGAATTCTATGAACCACACACCTGAAGTCCACACCTGAAGTCCGATTTTGGCCTTAGAAATGTACATGGCCCTATTTCCCCCCAAAAAAAGCTCATTCCATCCATTCTAAATTGCTTGAAGTCACTTTGCATGAATCTGGGATAAGTTAACAACAACAAAAAAAAAAAAAAAAAAAAAAAAAAAAAAGAAATGATATATTAACAACACTAGTGCAGTGTACACTGACTATGCATGATGATCGTTAATAATACCCCCCCCCCCCCCCCCCAAAAAAAAAAAAAAAAAAAAGACAGTGTGTAGGCCTATGCTTGTTCATCACACTGACTTCCTCTCTGGAAACAATTGTGTGTATCACTGCTTCTATTACTACTGCTGGCTGCTGCTGCTGCTGTTGCTGCTATCGATGATGATGAGGATGATGATGATGATGATGATGATGATGACGATGACGATTTTTATGGTGATGATTATTATGTGATGATAATGGATGAAGCCTGTCGGAATGAAATGTCTGTGTCTGTTCGGGGTTATCATAAGCTGTGTGTGTGACCAGGTGTTACTGGCCCTTGACGATGCATCGTGTGTTGTGTGCCGTGTGTTTCAGGTTGGGCCAAGGTTTTCAAACAGATGTACTCTCCTCACCTGTTTCGCTGCATGGCCGCAGGTGAGATGACGGTACTTCTCTCTCTCCCTCCCTCCCTCCGTCCGTATGTGTGTGCATTAGAGAGAGAGAGAGAGAGAGAGAGAGAGAGAGAGAGAGAGAGAGAGAGAATGACAAAGAGCGCGTGCGTGTACACGCACCACCTATGGATGTTTACTTTCTATGCAAACTCAGTCTGTCTGTCTGTGTCTGTCTGTCTGCCTGTCTGTCTGTCTGTCTGTCTGTCTGTCTGTCTTTCTGTCTGTCTGTCTGTCTGTCTGTCTGTCTGTCTCTCTCTTTCAACAACAACAACAACAACATTTTCTCTTGTTTCCTTTCTACCTTGAAAGTCAGTCTTGCTTTATGAATAATGACATTGAATATAGGTATATTCTTAGACACTTCAACATGACTGACTGTTGTGTCACTGTTCGTTCCTCCAGGGAATACGCTGGTTATACTATTTTGGTGACTGATGTTTCTTGTATCCTCATTCTGCATAGGAATATTTGGAAAAAAAAAGTGTGTGTGTGTGTGTGTGTGTGTGTGTGTGTGTGTGTGTGTGTGTGTGTGTGTGTGTGTGTGTGTGAGTACAACACTATGTTAATCTGACAGTAAATGGTTTCAGTCAGTCAGTGTGTGTATGTGTGTGTGTGTGTGTGTGTGTGTGTGTGTGTGTGTGTGTGTGTGTGTGTGTGTGTGTGTGTGTGTGTGTGTGTGTGTGTGTGTGTGTGTGTGTGTGCGCGCGCGCACGCGCGCGCGCGCGTGACTGCATTCTTACTGATCTGTCACTCTTTGGAACAGTTTACCCTATGGAACATTCAGTCAGTCAGTGTCGGTTACTTAGACCTTCCCTTCATTTTCTATGTATTGTATTGTCTGTGTCTTTCTTTCAGTCTATCCGCCATTTGTCATTTTGTTCAATGTACTAGTCATCGATTCCAACGTTTTACGGAACGATTTTGATTTATTTTATCGTGTTGTTTCACGGAACAAAATCAAATTAGTTTGGCTAAATAGTTAAGGGGAGTAACTACTATTCAAAACTTGTGTCGACTAGCGGGAAGGACTCTATTGTGTGATTGTCTCCCTTGCATCGTCGTGGCTTGACGTGTAAAAGAACCTTTCCCCGAGTGACTGGCTATTTTAAAAAAAAAATTTATATTACATTGGTATATTTAACAGCTCCCTGTAACATACACACGCACGCGCGCACACACGTACACACAAACACACTCACGCACACACGATTCCGTCGCTATTTCTGATAATGAACGATGCACAGAAGAATCGAAGGTATTTTTCTTAAAATCGAACGTGTCTTTCGAAGAGCAGTGCCTTAAGAATGATCGAAAGAATAAAACAACAAAAGCTGCAAGAGAACAGACGAATAGGGTCAAACAGACGAACAGGATGAGAACTGAGTAACCACACACACACACACACACACACACACACACACACACACACACACACACACACAAATGTGTGTATATCAGAAAGGGGAGTACAGAAGAGGGCATGATTTGAAAACAGTGAATTTTAGGAAAGGAATAGAAACGCGACCTTTTTTTAATTTTGTTTTTTTTTTTTCTAAAAAGAAAAGAAGAAGGAAAAAAAAAGAGAAAAAAAAAGAGAAAAGAAAAAGGTTTAGTTACTGCCAAAGACAAACAAGATTACAGGACAAAACACAATGCATTTCGACCTCCTGGGTCTTTTTCAGGCAAAAACAAATAACATATAGGACAGTGAAAATGAAGAACGAGAAACCACTTATCTTCTCATATTCGGCGCAAAATGGCCGAAGGATGAAAGGTATACACAGCCATGTTGGGCCGAACATGAGAAGATAAGTGGTTTCTCGTTCTTCGTTTTCACTGTCCTAAATGTTGTTTGTTTTTGCCTAAAGAAGACCCAAGAGGTCGAAATGCATTGTGTTTTGTCCTGCACTTTGTTGTTTGTCTGTGTCCATGGCGGAAACTAACCCCTTCTCTTTCTAAATTTTGCTGCGGTGTTTCGCCCTCAGTCACTTCGTTTTGAAACTTACTTTTTTTCTAATTTGGAATAACAAAGCAGGAAATTGGAGGTAGCGTTTTCCGCATTTTTTTGTCCCCTTTGTCTGTCCGTCTGTCTGTCTGTCTGGTGGTGGTGTCCGTCTGTCTGTCTCCTCTCTGCTCAGTTAGGAGCTACTCACGCTAAGTCACGCTAAGGATTTATTTGCTTATCTGTTAGCCGTAGAAATAAAGATTCTCTCTCTCTCTCTCTCTCTCTCTCTCTCTCTCTCTCTCTCTCTCTCTCTCTCTCTCTCTCTCTCTCTCTCGTGTCAACGAAAGTTCTCAGGAGCCCTCTGTCCTGAGCCTCCCTTTCCAGCAGTCCCCAGTTGTGTCCCTTTAGCCTGGTGTCTATTTCCAAGTCTGGCACCAGGTGTTGGAGTTTGTCTCAAAGCTTGTCGGAAGATGTTGGGTACGTGTTTCCTGAGTGTGTGTCCCTCTGATCTCCTCCATCCCCGTCCCTCCCCATATTCTTCTGTTGATCTTTCTTTTTTTTCTTTCTTTCTTTTTTTTTTTTTTTTTCGGCTGGTGGCCGACGTATTGTCTTCCAAAGGTCGACGGTGCGAAACAGCAAGGAGTTGGGCTGTGGGATGCGCACGGCAGTTAGTTAGCTCGGTGATGGTGGGTGGTGTCTTTAGCCGGTGGGGTCGGCAGGCAGGCCCTGGAGACGCTTTCGTAGAGGTTCTGTTGGGTCGCGCCCACTGACCATCAGACAATGACATCTGCCAGACAGCAGTTGTTTCCCTTCACGCGCACATTTTTTATTTTGTTTTGTTTTGTTTTGTTTTGAGACTCTGATGGTCTGTAGCTGAAACAAGGATACTCTTGTGCCTTGACGATTCTTGCCCTGACATCTTAACTGTACCGCTTACATGTCTGTCTGTCTGTCTGTCTCTTTCTGCTTTCTGTCTCTCTGTCTGTCTGTCTGTCTGTCTGTCTGTCTGTCTGTCTGTCTCTCTCTCTCTCTCCTCTCTCTCTCTCTCTCTCTCTCTCTCTCTCTCTCTGTGCCTGTGCGTGCGTATGTGCGGTAGTGTGCCTGTGTGTTGCGGTCAGACCACACGAATCTGAACTGGGGTGGTGTGGAGTGGCAGGCAGGCAGGCAGGCAGGGCAGGCAGGTCTTTGAACGCTCAGGTTTAGGGCGGACAATGTGACTGACATCGTTTCTGTTGTTGGCGGCACGTTCACGGGAAGGAGGGGAGGGGTCACCGGCAGAGAGGGGGTCAGGCACGGCAGAACGCGGGGAGCGGTGTGTTGTGTGGGAGGGATAGCAAGAAGAATCTATGGCGTGACTTTGGAGGGGAGGGGGTGTTTTTGTGAAGGGTGATCGTTGGGATGATGGTGGTGGAGGATAATTGATGGGGTGGTGGAGGTGGAGGATAATTGATGGGATGGTGGTGGTGAAGGATAATTGTCGGGATGGTGGTGGTGGAGAATAATTGTTAGTTTGGAGGTGGTGGAGGATGATAGTTGAGATGGTGGTGATGGAGGATAATTGTTGGGATGGTGGTGGTGGAGGATAATTGTTGGGATGGTGGTGGTGAAGGATAATTGTTGAGATGGTGGTGGAGGATAATTGTTGGAATGATGGTGGTGATGGAGGATAATTGTTTGGATGGTGGCGATGGAGGATAACTGTTGAGATGGTGGTGGAGGATAATTGTTGGGATGGCGGTGATGTAGGATAATTGTTGGAATGATGGTGGTGGTGGGAGGATAATTGTTTGGATGGTGGTGGTGGAGGATAATTGTTGGGATGGTGGTGGTGGAGGATAATTGTTGTGCTGTGGTGGTGGAGGATAATTGTTGGGATGGTGGTGATGTAGGACAATTAATGGGATGGTGGTGGTGGAGGATAATTGTTTGGATGGTGGTGATGTAGGACATTAATGGGATGGTGGTGGTGGAGGATAATTGTTGGGATAGTGGTGATGTAGGATAATTGTTGGGGTGGTGGTGGGGGGGGGGGGGGATAATTATTGTGCTGTGGTGGTGGAGGATAATTGTTGGGATGGTGGTGATGTAGGACAATTAATGGGATGGTGGTGGTGGAGGATATTTGTTGTGGTGATGGTGGTAGAAAATACTCGTGATGATGGTGATGTAGAGTAATTGTGGGGACGGTGGTGATAGAGGGTGATCGTTGGGATGGATGTGGGGGGAGATGATTGTTAGGATGGTTGTCATGGAGTGTGGTGATCAGGATGGTGATTGTGGAGGGTGGTTGTTGGGATGGTGGGGGGTGGAGGATGATTGTTAGGATGGGGGAAGTGAAAGGTGATCGTTGGGATGGATGTGGTGGGAGACGATTGTTAGGATGATGTCTGTGGATGGCGATTTTCAATATGATGGCCAAAGAGAGTGATAACAGAATGGTGATGGTAGAGGATGACAACTGGGATGATGATTATTACGGCTGTTTGTCGGTATATTGGCAGAGATACAGTGATTGAAATGATAAGAGAAAAGAAGCAGCTCTGTAGTATATAGGTAGGCTAGCTGATGAGTAGATGGACTGATGAACAGTTGCAGAGGACGGATGGAAGATGGTGGCCGTGACGTGGATGTACGTGGTGCTATCCAGACCCTTGTTTAGAGTCTGCCTGGTTTCTGTTGTATATATTTTCTGGGTTTGTACATCACCATACTGGAAGAATCACACTCGTGTCATTGGTCGCTTCATGATGCCCACGGTTTTCACCTGCTCATTTGTAGGTAGTTTTGACCGTGGACTGTGTCGTAATCAATGGTGGTTTTTCTTTTTATCTTGCATGTAGGTTTTCGTTCTAAGAAAACAAAATCAAAGGCTATTCACGAAAAAGTCGTGTAGAAAAGGAAACAGAAGAAGAACGAAGAATAACGTATCATGAAACATGGACAACTTTTTTGTTTGTTTGTTTGTTTGCTTCATGCATCAGAAATACATGCTGAAATATTGTAATGAAAAAAAAAAAACCCTACATATTAACGAATAAACAATTTTGATTTAAAATGCATACGCACTCATCAACAGTGGAACGGTGTAGACTTGAGTTTTGTGAGCTGTTGGATGTGATTTTCGATTTTCCGATTATGCCCTGAGTTGAGGGTTCGTGTCTCTGCCATTTTGGTCCCCAGAGTCTTCTTTTCTCTCGTTGGGCAGGCTGCGACCCGGGGTGTCTTGTTTGAGGCATCTCACGTCTGTTGTTGGTGACGTGTGAAGCAGACCTGTTTGTGGAAAATTCACCTTTCTGTTCTGTATTGTGTTGTAAATAAGGGTTCTCTCTGTCTGTCTCTCTGCCTCTCTGTCTGTCTGTCTCTGTCTCTCTCTCTGTCTCTCTCTTTAATGTTGTTTCTTTGTATTTTGGTTGCTCTTCTTCCGGTCGAACAATTCCGCTGATCTGTGACCTGTCCCCTAAACATTGGCTGTGTGAAGTTTCTTCCAAGCAGCGTCACGTGCGAGGCCGATGATGATGATGATGATGATGATGATGATGATGATGTTGTGTGTGTGTGTGTGTGTGTGTGTGTGTGTGTGTGTGTGTGTGTGTGTGTGTGTGTGTGATGGAGTGCAGACGACACCGCCAGCTTCAGTCGTCAGCAAATTAATCCGTCGCAGGTTGAAGAGATGCTAGAAACTAAGGATTATTCGTAATTCCTAGTCAAGATTTCAGGTTTTTCTCTTCCAGTTGTAGGTTTTACTGTGTGGAGATGACTGACCTAACATTTGGTAAAGTTAATCTGGACAACACATACATAAGAATTACAGACGCAAAGATACCCAGTCACGTCACGCTGGTCCATATCCGTAGTTGGATAGAGCGCCGTGCTGCGATGGTCGATGGTTCAGTCCCCAGATTGGCAACCGGTTTTTTTTTTTACTCCCTTGTTTTATGATCATTATTTTGCTGAAAGACTGAAGAACAAAAGCAAAGGAAAACAAAAAACAAAAAAGCAAAAAAAACAAAACAAAACAAAACAAAAAAAAAAAAAAAAAAAAAAAACAAACAAAACAACAACAACAACAACAACAAAACCAACCAAAAACGAAACAAAAAAAAAAGAACAAAAAAAAAATAAACAACCAAAAAAAAAAAAAAAAAAAAAGATGTACCAATTGACAATCAGCATGCGTTCAAGCACGTGTGCAGTTACCAAGTTCTTTGACGCTCTCAGCACAGAGTACAGTGTGTTGGGTATTTCCTACATGATCTCTGCCGTGGGGACAGTGGTTCGGGTTTCGGTTTTCATATTGTCGGTCTTTGTGTTGTTTTTTGTCCCCCGTCATTATCTTCACTGGCACGTTTTGTTTGTTCTTTTCTGTTTTCATGTGGCTTCTGTCAGGAGAATGGGATTCCCCGTTTCCCGCTCCTGAAACATGGATGATGCGAGTTGCTATTATTCTTGTTTTTTTTTGCCCTTGTTGTAGTCCTCATGGTCCGTGAAAATGATAATGATATTTGTGTTAATAACGGTAACTAGGTCTATGTCTGTTGTAATGGCACTTATTTTATCTTATTTTATTTTATTATTATTTTGTTGTTGTTGTTCCTGTTTAATTAGAATGCTGTTAATGATATTGGCTTTCATGGGCATCCCTGCTCATGAGAGATATATCACACAAACCACGTGCGCACACGCACACACACACACACACACACACACACACACACACACACACACACACACACACCACACACACATACACACGCGCGCGCGCGCGTGCGCGCGTGCATACACGCACACACGCACACACACACACACACACACACGCACACACACACACATTCGTATAAAATCAGTCTATATATACAGACGTTAAACAAAAAAAAAAAAACAAAACAAAAAAAAACCCCAAACCAAACAAAACAAACTAACACACACACACACACACACACACACACACACACACACACACACACACAGAGTCACTCACTCACTCACTCACTTCCTCCCTCAGACAGTGAAACGACAGAACGAAAGAGAGAGAAAAGTGTGTGTGTGTGTGTGTGTGTGTGTGTGTGTGTGTGTGCGTGTGCGCGCGCGCGCGCGCGCTCGCGTTTGTATATGCAATGTGCACTCATACGTGTTCCGACGATGGAATACAACCAAGGCACAAAGCTTGGGTAGTTTCCACACTATGTCATTCCAGAGTATTGCATATTGATAGCCGCTCTCTCTTCGCTTTGCCCCCCCCCCCCCCCCCCCCCCCTCCCCACCAGTCCGATCCGTCCCACGTACTGCAGTCAACAAACTTGTCCACCTTCTCCCATCGTGGGTGAAGTAAGCCGTCGCCAAGCTGTAATCTGTCCATGACGCTCCCTCCTCTGTCCACAGAGCCACACACACTCCACGATACAGGACGAGAAAAATCATAAAGGAAAACGGCGCCTTCACATTAATTTCAAACTAATGGCTTTCCCAGGGTTCCCAGAAAGAAGAGGTAGAAAGGAACGGGAGATCTGGGGAAGAAGAAGCGGGAGGGTTTGGGGGTGGGGGTGGGGTGGGGGCAGGGGAAAGAACGGGAGGGAGGGACTGAGGAAAGCGGACACAGATTGACAAATTCAAGCTCGGGTGAAAGCGCCCCAAAAGAGAGCGCCCCTGATTAGCATTTCTCATTTGCTGTGGAGACAAGAATGGAAATCCATCTCTCTCTCTCTCTCTCCTTCCAGCTTGCAAAATAATGGGAGGGGGAGAGGGTAAGGGAGGAGTGAGCAGTGATTGTGCGTGCGTCCCCACACCCCGGGCGATGGGATCCGTTCTGTTGGACTACAGAGCCGCAGAGCTGTTTAGGACGATTAAAATCATACGTCTCCCACATTCTTGTGGTCTTGCATATCGCATCAATCTGGTCAGACGGAGGTGTGGGGGTTGGGTGGTGGTAGTGGTGGGGGTGAGGGTGGGGTGGGATTAATTTTTTTTTTTTTTTTTTTTTTGTGGTTCCAAGGGAGAACACTGCCCGTTACGTAGTGTCTTTTGAGCCGGGGAAGGGTCGATCCGGTGCAGTGGGCTTTGTTGGGGTGCTGGCACAGAGCAGGGGCTGTGTGGGCTGTCTGATCTGGGGCTGAAAGGGGGGTCATTATCACACGGCGATCTCTGAAGCCTGGGATTAGATCATCGCTATACTATCATGTCCACGGCGTCAGAGAAGCAGGGATCAAGATTGTTTAGAACAAAAAGGCCTCATCACACTTATCCCACTCGAGGTTACTTTGCCGTCAACTCGCTAGCGATCCAAACCTTGGATTTGGATTTTTTTTTTTTTCACTGTTAGTCCGCATGGCATATGAATTAGAAGAACGCTAGGGTGGAAACAGCACCTGCCTTACAACTGAATAACTGATCTTCCTCATGCCTTTTCCCCTCAGAAGGGTTTTGGTCCTTTCCAAACGCTTGGTGTCCGTTGACTGTCTCTGTGCAAAATCGCCACCCCTGCATCCTCCTTGTCTTCTTCTCCAGCGAGTTCTTTGGTCCTTTCCAAACAGATGATGTCCATAGACTGTCTCTGTGCACTGTCAGCATCCATGCATCATTCTTTCTATCTTCTATCCCAGAGAGATCCTTTGTCCATTCCAAACACACGGTGTCCGTAAGCTGTGCATTATCAGCATTCCTGCAGCTTTCTTCTTGTCTTCTTCTGCAGGGAGGTCTGTGATCCTTTTCCCAACACATGGCGTCCATTTACTGTCTCTGTGCATTATCGTCAGCCCTGTGTCTTTCTTCTTCTTGTCTTCTTCAGGAAAGTCTTTGGCCATTTCCAAACACACGACGTCCGTTGACTATGTGCAGTGTCCCATTCCTTCATCTTCCTTCTGGTCTTTTTCTCCAGAGAGGTCTTTGGTTCTTTCCAAACAGGTGATGTGTCCATTGACTGTCTATGTGCTTTATCAGTATCCCTGCATTTTCCCTTGTGTTTTTTTTTGCAGAGGGAGGTTTTTTGCCTTTTCCAAACATACGGTGTCCATTGACCTCTCTGTGCATTATCAGCATCTCAGTATCTTTCTTCTTGTGTGCTACCCCAAGAAGGTCTTTGGGTTATTCCACATACATGGTGTCCATTGGCTGTCACTGTGCCTCGCCAGCAGCCCTGCATCTTCCTTCGTGTCTTATTTCCCGATGAGGTCTTTTTTTTTTTTCCTTTTCAAACTCATGGCGGCCATTGACTGAATCTGCGCATGATCAGCATCCCTGCGTCTCTCGACCTGTTTCGTTCATTTCCAAACACACGGTGTTCATTGACTGTCTATGCATTGGCAGCATCCGTGCATCTTCCGTCGTGTCTTTTTTCCCCAGGAGGTCTTTGGTTCTTTCCGCGCAGCAAACAGTTCTTTCCGCGCAGCAAACGGGTTTTCACACAGAGAACAATTTCCCACTCAGGAATGGGATTTTCAACTGCTTTCATCCATTTAGCCTCCCACAACAAAGAACACAAGATGCACGAGCAAACACCTCACATGTGACACAAGGTGCGAACATCTTTGTAGCTCGAAGGGCATCCGTGAGAACGGCTGGTGAGGACTGGGCGATCGTCTTTGTCACCCTGAGCGTTTCATCTACAATGCCTTCGCCTCAGGCTGTTTTCCCTTCTCTCATAGTTCTTCGCCAGATAATTGATATTTAACCTTAACCCACAGCCTTCCCTCCCCCTCTTCCTCGAACAGAGTGTTTGAAAGCCATTCATCGTTTTATTGTAGGAAGAGATTCACAAAGGAACGATTGTAGGATGCCTGCACTTCTTGTACTCATGATACTTGAAACATAGGAAAAATATGAGAATAACGAGAGAGAGAGAGAGAGAGAGAGAGAGAGAGAGAGAGAGAGAGAGAGAGAGGTATGCAGAGAGTAAATAAGTTTTAAACCCTTATGCAAATACCAGTGCCCCTCCTCCTCCTCCACCACCACCACCACCACCACCACCTCCTCCTCCTCCTCCTCCAAGCTTTCCTCTTTTCGTTCTTTCATCCACTGGAGAAATTTCTGATGTCAAATCTGTATGGCGTTTAATCCAAGATTGATTATAGAAAGTGTTGTGCATGAAAGAAAAAAAAGGAAATGCCGTGCTCGGACATAAAGTAATTAAAATACACCATGAAAGGTTGGCAAAGCTATTGTTACAACACACACACACACACACACACACACACACACACACACACACACACACACACACACACACACGTTCGTAGCCCCCTTCCACCCCCATCCCCCCAACACGCACAGACGTGTGTGTACATAGTTACATTATGCGAGGTTAGCAGCGTCATATTACTCTTTTTTGTTGAAACATCAAAACTCTTCTTTTTATTTTAGAAGGAAAATTAAATTGGTGGAACAAACTCAACATCCGAAGTTAAGTTAAGAAAAAAAAAAGTGCATGTCCAGATTTAACTGTCCAACCAACACACATACACACACACGCGCGCGCGCGCGCGCGCGCAGTCACGCACGCACTCACACACACACACACACACACACACACACACACGCGCGCGCGCGCGCGCGCGCGCGCGCGCACACAAAACACACAGCACACACACACACACACACACACACACAAGCACAGACACACACACACACACACACAAGACACACACACACACACACACACGCGCGCGCGCACACACACGCACACACACAAAACACAAGCACACACACACACACACACACACACACACACACACACACACACACACACACACACACACACACACACACACACACTGTAGATGTATATGCAGCGTGCACGAAATACCAGATCTGAAAGTGCCAGAGCCTTGATCCGCGATTTGACTCTATTTCCAACCAGCCCTTCAGCTTCCCCCTGATCCCCCCTCCCCCCCCCCCCCCCCCCCCCCCCCCCCCCCCCCCCTGCGCCCCTAAAACATAATACC
>JADBJO010001042.1:55000-57500 GCA_016801955.1 Conus betulinus | reverse complement strand
TCGATAAAGTAATTAAGGGTGGAGAAAATCATTGATAAAGTAATAAAGGGTGGAAAAAATCATATTGATAAAGTAATAAAGGGTGGAGATAAACATATTGATAAAGTAATAAAGGGTGGAGAGAAACATCGATAAAGTAATAAAGGGTGGACAGAAACATATCGATAAAGTAATAAAGGGTGGGGTGAAACATAACCGACAAAACAATGAAGGGTGGAGAGAAACATAACGATAAAGTAATAAAGGGTGGAGAGGAACATATGGATAAAGTAATAAAGGGTGGAGAGAAACGTATCCATGAAGTAATAAAGGGTGGGGAGAAACGTATTGACAAAACAATGAAGGATGGAGAGAAACGTATTGACAAAACAATGAGGGATGGAGAGAAACGTATTGACAAAACAATGAAGGGAT
The DNA here is from genome assembly GCA_016801955.1 of Conus betulinus. Lineage (NCBI taxonomy): Eukaryota > Metazoa > Mollusca > Gastropoda > Neogastropoda > Conidae > Conus > Conus betulinus. The sequence continues at coordinate 57,086 of JADBJO010001042.1, read as the reverse complement.
GGAGAGAAACGTATTGACAAAACAATAAAGGATGGAGAGAAACGTATTGACAAAACACATGAAGGGTGGAGAGAAACGTATTGACAAAACAATGAGGGTGGAGAGAAACGTATTGACAAAAGAATGACGTGGAGTAGAGAGAAACTACTGACAAACCAATTAACAATGATGTTGATGACGATGGCGTAACATTAATAGTGATAATGATAATGATAATGATGATAACAGTAATAATGATAATAATCATGATATAATCATGATTATAATGATGATGATGATACTACTACTACTACTACTACTACTACTATTACTATTACTACTACTAATGTTGTTGTCGTACTCTGGCTAAAAGACTCCAGGGATCATCCGAACAGCCGAAGCACTTGAACACTATGGTACAATTGCATCAGCTAGGGATAAGAACATTACGTGTGTGACCGTTCTTGATTTCGCCCGCCACGTGGGCAGCCACACCCGACTTCGGGGATTTTGGACCGATACTGTTTTGCTAGGAGTTTGTCACGACTGAAGACAACCCCTGCATAACTATGCAGAGCATAACAGCATTTTGATGTAGCCTTGGTTCTAGCTTATGTCAGCTTGACCTTACGAAGTCAAGGCGAATAATAATAATAATAGTAATAATAATAATGGTAATGACAACAATGCTAACATTTTGTTACAGAAAGAACGTTCATTCACTACGGTTCATTCGGAACTCGGTTAACACAACCATCTTCTGACAACTGAAGACTTGAAACTGTCTCTAGAAGCAGGCCAGCCGTGATCTACACCGCTTGGCTCCGTACAGCCAGTCATCCATCTCTGGAATCTCTGTTGTGATGGTTTATTTACACCACTGTTGAAGATTAAGGGAGTAGACCTACTATGCTGGCGAAAGGTTGGTAATGAAAATGACAGACTTTTCTTATCTGCAGCCCTCAGTTTCTTTCTGACTCCTCCACCTTCCTCCCGCATCCCCCTCCCTCCTCCCTCCCCACTTCCTCGCCTTCGCTTGCTTCTCTCCATCTTCCTTCTCCCGTTCTCTTGTTTCATGTACAGGGCCGATGACCTGTGAATGGGGGAGGGGGGTGAGGAGGTGGGGGAGGGGAAGATTGAAATTATTATTATTTTTAGACACATGATAATTTTAAACATAACATAAAAACGCTCTCTCTCTCTCTCTCTCTCTCTCTCACTTGCGCGCGCGCGCGCGCGCGCACACACACACACACACACACACACACACACACACACACACACACACACACACACACACGCACACGGGCGTGAGTGCGGGACTGTGCTCAGTATGGCTTTACTGGCAAAAGCCTATAATTGTTTTCACTGTAAACAAAATCGGACGTTGGCAAAGTAGGTCTAACTTCACCCCATTGTTCAGATATTCACATATACCCACCCATCCACCCACCCACCCACCCGCACACACCCACACACACACACACACACACACACACACACACACACACACACACACACACACACTCCCTCCCCCCACCCCCGCACCCACCCACACACATACCCCGCAGCTGGGACTGTGGTACATCGGGGACGATAATGATTTCAGTCCGTCTGATGCCGGCACCATGCGTCAAGCCTAACCTGAAAACAAGCGGGGTAATCGGACTGCCAATTGCTCCTCACGATGCAGCCGGCTTACGAAGGGCAACAACCTTTCCAAGTTGGGGTTGTTAGGGTTAACAGTCTCTCTCTCTCTCTCTCTCTCTCTCTCTCTCTCTCTCTCTCTCTCTCTCTCTCTCTCTCTCTCTCTCTCTCTCTCTCTCTCTCTCTCTGTGCACATTTCCCTTTGTAAGTCTACATGGTATGGGATACTTTTGGTTTTTCTTATCTGATGTATATGCTCTTTCTCTTTCTCTCTGTCACTGTTTCTATCTGTGTCTTTCCCTGTCTGTCTGTGTCTGTCTGTCTGTCTGTCTGTCTGTCTGTCTCTCTCTCTCTCTCTCTCTCTCTCTCTCTCTCTCTCTCTCTCTCTCTCTCTCTCTCTCTCTGCACATTCCCCTATGAAGGCCTACTGGTATAGAATGCTTTTTTTTTTCCTTAACAT
>JADBJO010001042.1:47500-50000 GCA_016801955.1 Conus betulinus | reverse complement strand
CCTACAATTTGTTTTTGATTTGTATTTCGTTTACTTTGGTTTTTAGAAAAAGGAGAAAAAAAAACCCAGCTTGTAGGAGTTGACTGTTTCCATTTTGATAGCAAATTTGTCGGTGGTGCCAGTCGCCGGTTTAATAGTGCGTCACCTCTGGCCGTCATTGTCGTCTGCTGGCGGTTTGGAAACTGGCATCATGAAGATCGGCAGGTTATCAGATCGTCTGCGTCCGTGAATGGCTATTTCGGGACACGCTGCACTTCCCATACCCACAGCGGATCTGTAAGTTGTAACAGTTAGTTACAGTATGCTGCTGCTACACACATGTCTGCCCCTCCACCCACCCACCCACGCTTCCATCCTCGCCGTCCTCCCGTTCACATTTTCCCCATTGACTTTTTTTTTTTTTTTTTTTTTTTTTAATAGAAAAGATTGTCAAGACACATTCATATCGTTTCATGATTCCTTCGTTTACGTTATGATGAATAAACAAAGCGGAAAAGTTCCACATTTCTACTCGTATTAGCTTCTCTGGTTATTGCTCTCTCTCTCTCTCTCTCTCTCTCTCTCTCTCTCTCTCTATATATATATATATATATATATATATGTCTGTCCTCTCTGTTTTGGGTGTGTGTGTGTGTGTGTGTGTGTGTGTGTGTGTGTGTGTGTATACGCGCGCTGGCGCGCGTGTGCGTGCGTGTGTATGGGTGTGTGTGTTCACGCGCCCGCGAACGTGTGTGTCTTGTGGTGGAAGCTACGTTTAGTTGTGTACCACAGCCGAACGCGCCTGTCACTGTACCATTAGCGCTCTTGCCTTCGGGTTATCGGCCTTGATAGCCGCCTAGCCGTCCCCACGTCAAAACACACATCATTGGCTTGCCAGCCCTCCTCCCTTCACCATCGTAGTGTCTGGGTGGGGCCTGCTAGTAGTAGCACTTGACGGCGGCTACCCGTGGCATCTTTGAAGTAGCGAGGAGGTGTGGCGGTGTGCAAGTCGCTCCTGTGATAAAGTGTCATCCCGCCCCCCCCCCCCCCCCCCCCCCCCCCCCCCCCCCTATCCCCCTCCCTGCTGGAAAGTTCTACTACCGACACCTCCCTTTAGGTTGCGGCCTTTTATTTGTCACCGTCTTATCGGCTTGCAGGAAGTGGAGAGAAAGATAGTCGCTGGCCCTCGCCGGCGCCTGATCTCCTGACCTTAAGTAGGCACTGATGTTCGTTTTGTTCTTGACACCAGCCGGCCCCTGATACGCAAGCTTGCCTCTCGCTCTGTTTGACAGTTTGAGAGGCTGGCTACTGCGGCTTGGCTAATCTGTCCGAATCTCTCTGTGGCTGGATGTAACGTATTAATGGTTACTTCTGCTGCTCTCTCTCTCTCTCTCTCTCTCTCTCTCTCTCTCTCTCTCTCTCTCTCTCTCTCTCTCTCTCTCTCTCTCTCTCTGTGCCAGCGTGTGTGGTCGTTGATGGGGTAAGATTCCGAGTTGCTGACAGCAACGTGGAAGAACAAAGTAGATCAAAGTGAAGGCGTTCCACTTCGCTGAGGGACCAAAAAAAAAAAAAAAAAATCACCATGAGGACTTACTACACAGCACATTTTTGTTTGTTTTGTTTGTTTTTGTCCCCCCCCCCCCCCCCCCCCCCACACCCTCATCAATCAAGAAGCTTTGATTAGAACTGCAAAAAAACATTACAACTGTCTGTGATAGTAATTAGATTCTTTTTTTTCTTTTGTCGGTGTTATCTTTAACTCCCCAGCAAAGCAAAAGGCAACACGTTGTAGTTGATAACGATCTGAGCGTACAAGCCGTGGACGTTCGTTCACGCTGTGTTGAAAACCAAACAGTGCCAAGTTTGATTGTGGCAAGAGTTGAAACAAGAACTCTCTCCCCCCCCCCCCCCCACCCCCAATTAATGCACACACCGGCTCAGACAGGCTGCACACGAACAATGTAATGCCCAACGAGTCGAAGTTGATTCTATCAGACTGGCATAAATGGATCGTTTGAGAATTTTTTTGTCTGCAAGTTGATTCTCCTCATGTTCTTTCATATGGCCATCAAGGTACAAGCCAATGTGGTTCCGAGCCAACAGATTGAAATCAAAGGAATGGGATTATTTTGTGCTCTTGAAGCTGGCACAAAGATACGGTCGAGGGTGAGTGCAGAGGTCTGGAATGTGTGTCAACTACGGGAAAGGTCAGTATTTGAAGACTGTCTGTGATTTCATCCGTGAAGATTCCCCAAAACAAGGGAATAATTGGTGGGGAGTTGTTCTTTGGATCAAGGATCAGTTTAACATTAAACGCTGGCTCAAATTTATGGTAGGTCTCAAAAAACGCTTACATGGATTACATCGTCTTTCAGTGCAAAATCCCAATTGCGGCGTGTGGCCCCATACAGTCGATGCTGGGAACACTGACTGTTGCAACAACCTTGTAGCAGGAGAGGGGGGGGGGGGGGGGGGGGGGGGGGGATTTATCCAAAGGGACGGAACAGCGAAGCGTGACGTC
>JADBJO010001042.1:30000-42500 GCA_016801955.1 Conus betulinus | reverse complement strand
GAAAGACACATGTATTTGCCGTGAAACGATAGCTAGGAGTGGTTAGAAGAATGCCTAATGAGGTGAACTATGGGGAATGGGACGATATCTCTTTTGTCTTAACATTGTTATTAGATGGAGTCCATATGATCGGAAAACAAATAGAATGAATTATCACAGACTTCCAGACTAAGCTTGTGCGACATAGCCATGATGAACGAAAAAAGCGAACATGGGCATCAGATACGAGAATGATTTTATCTAAATTTCATTTCTGTTTTTGTGTGTCTAAACGAAGTTGAATCCATACACATCTTCTTAAAAAGCTTCAAACTGATGCTTACAGGTAAAAAATTGGAGAAGCCGTCTTAGAAAGTGATTGTTTTACAATGTGGAGTAATTTTACTTCATCACTATTGGAGAAGCCGTCTTAGAAAGTGATAGCTTTACAAAGTGGAGTAATTTTACTTCATCGCTGGAAGTAGAGCCATATCCGGGTTTAGACGTAAACACGACCATGCCATGAGCTTTGACAAGCTTTTTAATTGGCATATTGGACTTCAAATTCCATTCTACGAGATCTTGTAAACAGTCAGATACTGAGAATTAGCATCCATTTTGTTGTAGAGAATGAAACGTTTCCTACTTTGTTGTTGTAACTATGTTGATTTGAGAAAAGAATCCATACCTAAGTATGTCAGTCGTTCATCCCTGTTGAGATTATTGCACCATCTAATAAAACAAAGATACAAATCTGTTATCGAGTGATGCACGTTTTTTTTTTTATGTATACATAAAACGTTTTAGATACCGTCATGTTTACTAAATAAACAGAGTAAATGAAATCTCAATTTTGTATGACGTTACTCTACATAGATGCCATTATTTACCACTGGTATGTGAAATGGATGAACTCCCCGTGTATATGAGCCTCCTGTCTAACATTAAAACGCGCTTTCATTGACTTAGTGTCATTGTCATTGTCTTCGGCTGTGTGTGTGTGTGTGTGTGTGTGTGTGTGTGTGTGTGTGTGTGTGTGGTGTGTGTGTGCGCGCGTGTGTGTGTGTGTGTGTGTGCGTGCGTGTGTGTGCGTGTGTGTGTGTGTGTGCGCGCGCGCGCGCGCGTGTGTGTATGTATGTGTATGTGTGTGTGTGTGTGTGCGCGCGTGCGCGCTCGTGCGTGGATGCATGTGCTTTCGTATATGTGTCTATATGTGCGTGTATGCGCACGTGTGTGTGTGGGGGGGGGGGGGGGGGGGGCGAGACACAGAGAGAGAGAGAGAGAGAGAGAGAGAGAGAGAGAGATTGCTGTGAGGGGAAGGAGTATGGACTAAAGAGAGAGAGAAACAAAGTCTGGGATTCTCCAGTCAGAAATAGAAGAGGACGCCAGTTCAACCTTGACAACTATAAGTTCAAGAATCGTTGACAAACGTCTCCGAGCTTTTAGCCACTCTACTATCCACTTTGCACTGATGATGTTGCACAACCTGAACTTGAAAAGAACTCGTTTGATAGCAAGACAGATATTTAACCAAGGGGACCAATGATAGATAGGTGGCCTGTTGGCAACACCAACAGAGAGAGAGAGCGAGCGAGAGAGAGAGAGAGAGAGAGAGAGAGGGAGAGAGAGAGAGGGTGTGGGTAGATGATAAGTTGCTTCTACACTTGTCTGATGTTTACGTCTGCTATCTCTCAGTACCCAATAGTTCTGTCCCTCTCTTCTCTCTCTCTCTCTCTCTCTCTCTCTCTCTCTTTCTCTCTCTCCCCCTCTCTCTCTCTCTCTCTCTCTCTCTCTCTCTCGAGAGAGAGAGATTTACGGAAACTGGCTTTTCTTCGGTTAAGATTTTTAATTCAAGAGTTGCTGCATTTCTTTTCGCACTGATTCTTTCGATTCATGTTATTGTAGAGGATAATCTCTCCAGTTCTGAAAATTGTTTTTAGACCAGTCTGGTAGACTGGGCTTTAAGAGGTATCTAAGAATAGATTTTATTTATTTACTTACCAGATGCAAGTATTTAGGTATAAGTAAGTGTTCCTAGAAAAAAAAAAGATAAGCTTAACAATTGCGTTGGCGTTTTGTCTTTTTTTTGTTTTTGTTTGTTTGGTGTTGTTTTTGACATAGTGATAGTCCTGCGTTGGATAATCACAGCTTACTTTAATGGTTACACATTCCTTAAACCATGCGTCCCTGGCAATAAAATGAAATCTTGAGATAACCTTGGTTTTACTTTACTGGAATTTGTCATTCGCTTGGTTTAAATTTAAACTGGAAAGCTCTTTTTAAGATAGTTATTGAACGAGAAACACACACACACACACACACACACACACACACACACACACACAACACACACACACACACACACACACACACACACACACACACATGCGCGCGAGGGTAAGACCCGCGGTTTAAACAGAACGGAAACAACGTAGATCTTTAGATTGTAGACTTGTTTTGTCCAAAAAATAGGCAAGATGAGTGAGAAGAAGATCAAAAGGTAGAAGAAAAATCCCTTAAGACGATCGTAGTTCTAACGCCTTGTCGATTGGTTTCGCTCTCATCCATTTTGATTTTTTTTTTTTTTTGTAATTCAAGTCAAAACCACGCGATAATTAGCGAGATGTCCGTTTTCTCAGTCCAATACAGTCCACTAGTACACGTAGTGTGCGAAGCGAGGTGCGATTGAGTGTTCATTGTATTGGACTTGTCGCATTGCGTGTGTGCTACATTTAACTTCGGAATGCTATGCCTAAAATATCAAAATGCTACAGTTTTGATACTTTAGTAGCTCTGCTTTGAGTATTAGTTCAAATGTGTCAGTTCAGTTAATTTCTAGATAAAATTTTTGAGAACTTTGGAATGGAGTGAGTGAATACAGAAGTTAAAGCAAACGAACAAACCAAAGAAGCAGACGTCTTCCCTCATGAAATGCGATCGTCCATTGGGGTACATAACTGTTTATGACCCCCATCCCCTCCACCCCAACCCCTAGTTTATCAATACTTTCTGCATAGCTATTACATAATGGATGAAAGAATGTGGAAATGTTACGTGGGATCATTAATTGTTTTTTTTCAAGTGCAGTTTTTTTTTTTTTATCCTGCTCTTAGCATTTCCCCCATGTCATCCCTCACTTTCCCATCTGTTTGACCAGTCCAGAGTTCACGATTAAGTAACAAAAATACGTATTATGGAAGATCACACACACACACACACACACACACACACACACACACACACACACACACACACACACACACACACACACACATTCTTCATTTCTGTTATAGAACCCTTTCGTATTGGAACTTCAAATCTTTCTCACTTCCTCCCTCCCCCCCCTCTGTCTCTCTCCACCTACCCCCACCCACCCTTTCACACATACAGATATCTATCTTCCTCTCTCTATGTATCTCTATATCTATCTGTGTGTGTGTAATGTAATATGTATACATAATATAATGTAATAAGATTTAAAATAATATGATATAATATAACATGATGTAATATGATATAATATGATATATTATAATGTGATTAATATAATATAATATAATATAATATAATATATAATATAATATAATATAATATAATATAATATAATATAATATAATATAATATATGATATGATATGATAATATAATATATACTGTAATACATGATTTACTAGAAGAAAAAGAAACACCCGAAGGTGTTGGGGGAGGACCCAGAGAAAGATGTCTTCACCTGCCTTTAGAACAGTCCTGTACCACCCTTGGAGGCCTGCGCTACGTTGACGATGGGTACAGGCTATGATATGATATGGATGGATATGATATAATATAATATAATATAATATAATATAATATAATATAATATATATATAATATATATATCATATCATATATATATATAATAATATATATAATAAAATACAATACAATACAATATATATGATATGATATAATATGATATAATATATACTGTAATACATGATGATGCTACTATACTATACTATACTATGCTATACTATGCTATGCTATACTATGCTATACTATAACATAATATGATATAATGTAATATAATATGATATGATATAATATTATATATATATTGATAAAATATAATGTAATATAATATAACATAAGAAAATATGACATGATATAATGTAAAGCTTCCAGAAACGTTTGAGGATCCCCTCGCCCATCGTAGTAGATTTCAGAATAGGTGGATGAATCCAAATTTCAGGATGGAGGGCCAGGGATGGATGGGGTAGTCACAATCCAAGTTTCAGGATTGGTCCCACTTTATTTTCAGGATTAGGGACCCTTCCCCATGTGTGTCTCCTTCCGTTTCCTCTGTGTGAGGGTTTGGTTAGGATTTGACCAGGGTGGGTCATGTTTGGTCAGGGTAGGGTCAGGCTTGGGCTACGGTTTGGTTAGGGTTGAGGTTTGGTCAAAGTGAGGGTTAGAGTTAGGGTTAGACTAAGCGACACTGTCATACTGACTACAGTGACACATAGACAAGGTGACAATAAAGACGTGTTCCCTCTGTAACTGACAACTACAAAAATGTGACATCTGTGATGAATGTGATGTTGATTGTTGGATGCTGACCAGCCATGGTGTATGTGGCAATGTTCACGGGTAGTGTACTACCACCCTGGCGGCCTGAACCTGTAGAAACAAGCTAAGGTGACCGTAATCATCAGGTACCTCTTCTTCACTGTGCAGGAACTCACTGTCTGACAGAAGGGAATATGATAAATACTGAAAAATACAGACAGACTGGATGGACACTCTGGACGAAAACTACACGTATCAAGATAACGGTGTAGCCCACCTGCAAAAAAAAAAAAAGTTCACATAGTCTCTCCATGTGAAAAAGGAAACAATGGACTCGTCCCTGGCATCACTTAATCTGTACAGAATGAAACAGTCGTTAAGTAGAGAGGCCCAAACCATCAGCACTTGAAGCAATGCGGCGAAAAACTACTACACAGACTGCTCCCAAAACGATTTATCGTGTGCAGCATGACTAAAGTTCGCGTCACCAGTTATTGACGTAGGCTTTTCAGAAGTAATTTTCACTAAGCTTAACTCCGCCTGCTAACAAGGATGAACAAATTGCAAGACAAAACACGTCGCGTTTCGACCTCTTAGGTTTTCTTCAAGCAAAATAAACAACACCCAGGATAATGAAAACTAAGATCGAGCAATTTCTGACCTCCTATTCGGCGCCAAAAAGGGCATTATATGAACATCAAGAGGTCGAAACGCGTCGTGTTTTGTCTTGTAATTTGTTTGTCCATGTCAACCGGCGAAGTTACTTAAAATTACCTTAAACAGCTGCTTCAATTTCCACCTGCAGTCATCTCACTTTGAAACGAAGTCCTTTGGTTTCGTTTCGCTGTAAATGTCGCGTCTTTCGTTTCTTGTCGTGGTTGTTTTTCTTATCTGTCGGCCATCTTGGAAAAACAAGGCTCAGCCCTTTTTTTCTTTTGATTTGATTGATGTGTCCTGTTGACAAACATCTCAGCCCATATTACTGGTGTGGTCTACAGACAGTCGCATATGTCTACATTGTTGTGAGTTATAAGTACAGATCTCTGTCTGTCTCTCTGTCTGTCTGTCTGTCTCTCACGTCTGTCTCTACCCTTGTCCTTGCTCTCCCCATTTTGTTGGTCTTATCCCTCTCATCCTTTCTCTGTCTCTGCCTGACTGTCTGCCTGTCTGCTGCTTGTCTGTCTGTCTGTCTGTCTGTCTGTCTGTCTGTCTGTCTGTCTCGTCTCTCTCTCTCCCCCCCTCCCTCCCTCCGTCCCTCTCCTCTTTTGTTGGGTTCCATTCCTCTCACCCTCTCTCTGTCTCTGCCTGTCTGTCTTTCTGTCTGTCTGTTTTGTCTGTCTCTCACTCCCAAAGAACTTAAAGTCTATTGCTAAATTTATCGCAGAAGCAAATATTCTTCGAAAAAGGAAGCTTTTCAATACTTAAGTAGAATTAAAGTTCTTTCCTATTAAGTCCTATTGTCCTCTCAACTGATTGACTAGGCCTGTTGGTCGCCTGCTATTTATGATGTTTATTCATTTCTATTTGCTTTCTGATTCTTTTTTATTTTGATTTCTCTTAATTTTGTTCACGCAGTGTTCCCCATGTCAAATAGCAGTAAAAAAAAATGACTCGTGAATTGATTTCAACGCGGTGACAGCCCTGATACAGTCCAACAACATTACCTTACCTGCCTATCTGTCTGTCTGTCTGTCTCTCTGTTTCTCTCTCTCTCTCTCTCTCTTTCTCTCTCTCTCTCTCTCTCTTCTCTCTCTCTCTTTTTCTCTCTCTCTCTCTTTCTCTCCGCCTCCCCCACCCTCCCCACGCCCACGTCTGTCATCTGTCTTGCCCCCTTCCCCCCCCCCCCCGCTCTCTCTCTCTCTGAACTAAAAGAAGAAATGTAAACATCTCAAGAGACAACGCTGACGGCCAAACCGTGAACCCTTCTGACTCATTCGGAGTCTTCCCAGAAGCCACCAGAATCTCGCTTTGGGTCCAGTGGACGGAAGTGAGCCACTGGTGTTTTTCTTTTTGTGTTTTGTTGTCGTTGTTTTTTTTCCTTCTGGTCTTTAGAGGAGACGAGGAACTGGGAATGTGTAGGAGGCTGTTGATCACTCTCTGTCTCCGTGTGTGTGTGTGTGTGTGTGTGTGTGTGTGTGTGTGTGTGTGTGTGTGTGTGTGTGTGTGTGTGTGCGCGTGTGTGCGTGCGTGTGTGTATGTGTGTGTGGGTGTGGGTGCGTGCGTGCGTGCGTGCGTGTGTGTGTGTATGTGCGTGCGTGTGTGTGTGTGTGTGTGTGTGTGTGTATGTGTGTGTGTGTGTGTGTGTGTGTGTGTGTGTGTGTGCCCAAGCCTCTGCCTCTCTCTCTATTTCTCATTCTTATTGTCTGTCTGTCTGTCTGTCTCTCTCTTCCTCTCTCTCTCTTCCTGTCCGTATGTCATTCTTTCTCTCATCTTCTGTCTCTTTCTCTGTCATTCTCTCTCCCTCCCTCCCTCCCTCTCTCTTTCTCTCTTCTCTCTCTCTCTCCCTCCTTCCCTCTCTCTCTCTCTCTCTCTCTCTCGTTTTCTGCCCTTCTCTTTCTCTTTCTGTCTTACTCTCTCTCTTTCTCTCTCTCTCTACTGTTGTCTACCTGTCTGTCTGCCTGTCTCTTCTTATTATTATTGTCTTTCTTTCGCCCGCTGCCATTCTCTCACTCTCTCTATCTCTCACTCCCTTTTTTTTCCCCTCAACCCTCTCCCTTTTCCCTCCCTCAACCTCTCTCCCCCTCCTTCTCCCTCCTCCATCTCTCTCTCTCTCTCTCTCTCTCGTCTCTCTCTCTCTCTCCTCTCTCCTCTCTCTCTCTCGCTCTCTCTCTCTCTCTCTCTCTCTCTCTCTCTCTCTCTCCTCGTGTTGGGCGTTTGTTTGGATGTGAGTGAGTGGGCAGGAGATTAGTTATCTGTGATGAGGGACGAGGCAGGGTCTCGTTATCTNACGAATAAGGAGAATGTGTGCGTGGGTGTGTATGCATGTACGTGTCATGCGCGCGCGCAATGCAAGCTCGTTTGTGTATATGTATCAGAGAGACAGACAGACAGTGAGAGACAGACAGACAGACAGACAGACAGACAGAGAGAGAGAGAGAGAGAGAGAGAGAGAGAGAGAGAGAGAGAGAGAGAGAGAGAGATTTCAATTAACGCCAACGGCTTATTAATTTTCGACGATTTAACAAATGAAGATGTTTTGTTATGATGCCTGAATCTTTCGAACTGAATCTAATCGACATAATTTTAAATGTATTTGAATTTTATTATGATCTTCATAAACCGTTTAAAGACAGGGCTTTCTTTTTAACTTGTGAAAGATTAATCTGATTACGAAATATGACGAAAATTTGTTTGTCATTTAGACAGTCATACCACGTGTGTGTGTGTGTGTGTGTGTGTGTGTGTGTGTGTGTGTGTGTGTGTGTGTGTGTGTGTGTGTGTGTGTGTGTGTGTGTGTGTGTGTGTGTGTGTGTGTGTGTGTGTCTGTGTGTGTGTGGCGTCCGTGAGTGCGTGCGTGTGTGTGTGTGTGTGTATGTGTGTGTGTGTGTGTGTGTGTGTGTGTGTGTGTGTGTGTGTGTGTGTGTGTGTGTGTGCACTAATGGCAGTTAGGTTATCGTTCGAGTGTTTAAGATAATTCTAGGTGGTACTCTCTGATTTGTTGTTTGATTTGATTCATTTTGTTCTGATCTGCTCTGTTTTTGTTTTGCTTTGTTTCTTTTGTTTTTTTGGGGGGAATCGGCAAAAGACAAAGACTGTCACTCTGACATAATATGAAAGATCTTGGGTCGAACAACCTGAAACATAAACCGAGAAACAATCGTGTGCTGTAAGACGGCAACAACAACAACAACAACAACAACAACGACAACAACATCAACAGCGAGGATGAATTATGATTATTAATTATTATTATCATATTATTATTATTATTATGATTATCATCATCATCATCATCACCATCATTATCGTAATGACAGATAAACAGTTTGTATGGCGCAGTGTCAGCACTTCCTTGAGGGTGAACATGAATAAAAGTAACGTTGTATTTAGGAAAGGGTGTAATTCATCTGCTAGTGAGAAATGGACTTATAACAGAAGAAGAATGCCTGTTGTTAACGTGTACAAATACCTAGCAATATACTTCTCTACAAGCCTTAGTTTTGTAGCCGCGTGCAATAACCTTTCCAGCCGAGCCAATAATGCTGTGCATAGCTGAAAAATAGTTCTCTGAACACATTTTTAAAATCATTCCACTCACAGATTCTGCCAATGCTTCTGTGCGGTGCGGAGTTATGAGGACTGAATAGTGCAGCATTACGTTGCGAAAAAGTGCATTTGCACGCGCTCAAACGTTTTCTGGGCGTCGACCTTCGAACACCAAATGATCTGGTGTATGGAGAAACGAACAGGTATCCTATTGACATAAATTCTGTAGAAAAAAAAATATGTTAGGTTTGGGTTAAGATTAACAAGAATGGATGAGCGTAGATTACCATATAAGGCTTATCGTATGTTGTTTGAGTTGGACGAACGTGATAAAAGAAACTGGGCTTCAAATGTTCTTTGTAAATTATATATGTCTGGGTTTGGTTATTTCTGGTCGAACCAAGGGGTGAAGCAATTAATGATTTTCTTCGAATCTTTAGAGATAGACTAATTGCGAGCAGATGTCAAGAATGGAGTTATCACATTAGTAAAAGTGAAAGATGTCATGTTTACCTGTCTTTTTTTTGCGTTGTGCTTAATGTTCAAACTTATCTGTTGCTTCGTCTGGATAGGCATTTAAAGTATGTAACCAGTAGATTCAGACGTGGTATTTCTGAAACTGCCGTGCATTATTACCGTCACCGATTCCCTAGCGAAGAAGATTTAATATTCCAGTTTTGCAGGGAGGAGACAGAACGTGAAGTGCACTTTGTGTTAAGTTTCCTGTACTGCAAAACTTATGAGCTCAGTATATACCGTTGGAAGTATTACAAAGTCCCAGCTCAGTACATACCGTTGAAGTATTACAAAGTCCCAAATCACTTCAGATTAGTACTTCTTTTGGTATGTATTCAGGAACAAACAGTCAGAAATTTCTCTATTTATCTGTTTTTAAAGCGTTCAAACTGCGATCCTTTGTGTTATCTTAAGATAGTTTCTGAATTCAAGTTGGTTATATTTGTGTCTAGTTCTTAGGGTGCTTCTATGCTTGTATTTTCTTGCACCCCTTCATGAGGGGCAAAGGCCTTAATTGAAGTAAACATGTGCCACAAAACTCGAAGCTTGGGCAGAAAGAAAATTCCGCAGAATATTGTTAACTAGTATAGTTTCTTAACCAGAAGTCACCGGGCAAGAACTGTTTGGTTTTCAAACGTTGCCGCTCCGTGAAAACAGAACGGGAGCCAGCAAAACAGTTGCTGCTTTCCTTCAGGTTCTTGATACAGAGAGTGTTAGCCAGTCTTAAATGTGACTGAAATTGCCCGGATGGAGTACTATGTACAGGTCAGAGTTCGGAGTTACAGCAAAGGTCAAGGTGTAACATCGTAGTTTGAAACAAATGGAAATCGCCTTGGCTCCGTGAAAAAAAAAATCTTTTAATGTGAAGAAGATGATTTGATCCTGGAATTTGGTGCCAGTGAATTAGTCCATGCGAAATGTCAGCAGTAATTGCAGAATGATGCAAGACTTGTGGACTCGTGTTTCTCCACAACTGGTAGGGCAGAAGTATTTTGGAGTGAAAAGTCTAGCAGACGACAGGAAAATGAAGAGTCACGTGGATCGTGCTTGCATAGAAATAGAAACGGACATGAGACCTGCCTCAGAGTCAGGTATGGTTAGGGGGTCAAGGGCTGTACTGTGCGATGGCTATGTTTTGGTACTGGCTGATCTTCTGAGTAAAGCCAGGTGCAGCTTTGAATGTAACAGAGAAGCTATGGCGTGTGGGGCCTGAACTGTCACGTGGACTCGGACCAAAAGTCACCTGATCTGTATAGCATGGTGAGAAAGTTCAAGGATGGGATTAGCTGGACTCTGCTGAGAAAGAAAGAGTGGGAAGTGTGGGTGGGGGGGGGGAGGCTGCAATGATGATAACACCAATCAAAAGAATATACTGGAGAGATGGGGGGGGGGGGGGTGAACCAAGGAGTGCAAGGGGGTGAGTGAGAGGGGTTGGGTAGATGGTAAAGCTGAGGAAGTAGGGAGAAGGGGGGGGGGGGGGCGACGAAGGATGATCGGGGAAGAAGAAGAAAAAAGAAGGGAGGAGGAGGGGGAGGGGGGAAACTTGGTATGGAGTGCGACGCGGACAATGAATTTGGAAGAGAGATACAGCGATGTGGAGGGTGGGGGGGGGGGGGGGGGGAGGCGGAGGGAGAAGAGAAGAATGGTGGGATGCTGGGGAACTGGAGGGGATGGGGGGGGGGGGGGCGGCAGGCAGTGGGAGTGAGATGGAAGGGGACGAGTTGATGGAGTTTGGGGGGGGGGGGGGGTTAGGACAAGGGAATTACTGACAAGGAACATTTCCGAGTCGAAACCACAGCTAGCTCAAACTAGACAATGTCCCCAAGGTTCGGGATGCCATTGTCCCAGATCTGCAAAGGACCACCCCACCATCGCTCACCACCACCACCACCACCACCACCACCAATACCACCCCCCATCCCCACCATTGACACCACTACCACCACCATCCCTGCCGCCGTAGTCGCAAGAGGCCGCCTGTGCCACCTGTTTGCCTCGCTAGTCCTTCTCCCTCGCGTGAGGAGAAGCAGGAGAAGAAAAAGAAGAAGGCAGAGGAAGAAGGAGGAGGAGGAGGAGGACGTGAGGTGGAGGAGGAAGAAGAGGAGGAAGAAGAGGAGGAGGCAAATTTCTCTCCCCCTGATATGAAGAGCTCTCCACTTCCTGAAAGCCGGAATTCGTCCCCCCTAGCTCTTGGAAAACTCTCGTTTGACACAGGGCCCTATTGAGGTTTATTGAATTTTTTTTATGTCTCGGCCAGAGAATGGTTTGGAGGAAGGGCCATAATATGGAGATTCTCCGTCATTTGTATTCCCGTGGCTTGGCGAGACGAAGGGGAGGTGGGTAATAGACGTAAAATGGGTGCTAATTGGAGCCGCCATTGTGGGCCTGCCCTCAGGCTCTCTTCCAGCCAAGACAAGGCTTCGAGCGGGTGGCCCGCTCTTTCTTCCTTCTTTCTTCTTTCTCTTTCTTCTTTCTTCTTTCTTTCTTTCTTTCTTTCTTTTTTTTCTTTTTTTTTTTCTTTCTTTCTTTCTTTCTTTCTTCTTTTCTGACTGCTAGCTATAGCTACCTCTCGGCAGGGAGTGCATGAAATGAGAGTGGATTTCTTCTTTTGCTTCTTTCTTCTTCTTCTTCTTCTTCTTCTTCTTCTTTGTGTAAAGATGCCAAAACAGTGTCTAGGGTTTCTGGAATAAAAGAGACTTTGTACGTTACATCTTTCGAACATTATCTTTGTTTTTTTTTCTTCTTCTTCTTCTTTTTCTGTCTTTTCTTTTCTTTTCCCTTTTTTATTTTTATTTGTTTTCCTTTCTTCTTGTTATTTTTCTTTTTTTGAGGGGGAGGCTATTGTTTTATTTTTTCTGTTTTTGTTTTGTTTTTGTTTTTTTTTTTTTATCAGAACTGTTGACAAGTTCTGGATCAATCGTGAATCAAGGCACATTGATTTGTGTGTGTGTGTGTGTGTGTGTGTGTGTGTGTGTGTGTGTGTGTGTGTGTGTGTGTGTGTGTGTGTGTGAATTAATAAAACAGAAATAGTATTTCATGACCACACTACTGCGTTTACATTCGATGTCAGGAGTAGGGGAAGGCTGAGAAGCGGAAGACGGGAGAGGATGGAGGATAGGTAAAGATATGAAGGGGGTACATTTTTCAGTCAGTGCCTTTGTCACGTCACATTTTATTACTAACATGAAAATGCTGTGTGGATGCAGTTAGTAACGGCTCGCAAATTATCTTGACATCTAACACTACTCTATG
>JADBJO010001042.1:15000-27500 GCA_016801955.1 Conus betulinus | reverse complement strand
CCCGGAGGGGGAGAGAAGCCACGTGACCAAGGTCACGCCCTGTGGAGTACATCCAGACTGATCTCTCCCCTTTGTTTCAAAATCACTTCCCTGCTTCAGAATTCTCAACGTGTCCAAAGTGGCAAAACATTATCAGTCAATTTACATTACACCTGAATTTGAGTGGAAAGGGCGTGCATTTCAGAAGTTGAGCCAGAATTAGACCTAAAATGATCCAGAACACACACACACACACACACACACACACACACACACACACACACACACACACACACAACACACACGCACGCGCACACACACACACACACACACACACACACACACACACACACACACACACACACAGAGCCTGGTGACTGATTTGGGCAAAGTGCAGAGTGATTAAGGCACGTGCAACATGAAGCATGAAGTGATTAAAGCACGTGCCCCATGGAGTGATTAAAGCACATGCCCCATGGAGTTATTAAGGCACGTGCCCCACAGAATGATTAAGGCACATGCCCCATGGAGTGATTAAGGCACGTGCCCCACAGAATGATTTAGCACGTGATCAATAGAGTGATTAAGGCACGTGCCCATGGAGTGATCAAGGCACGTTCCCCATGGAGTGATTAAGGCACGTTGCCCCCTGGAGTGATTAAGGCACGTGCCCCATGGAGTGATTAAGACACGTGCCCCATGGAGTGATTAAGACACGTGCCCCATGGAGTGATTAAGGCACGTGCCCCATGGAGTGATTAAGACACGTGCCCCACAGAATGATTAAGCACGTGCTCATAGAATAGAGTGATTAAGACACGTGCCCCATGGAGTGATTAAGCACGTGCCCCATGGAGTGATTAAGGCACGTGCCCCATGGAATGATTGAGCACGTAATCAATAGAGTGATTAAGGCACGTGCCCCATGGAGTGATTAAGGCACGCGCCCCATGGAGTGGTTAAGGCACGTGCCCCACGGAGTGATTAAGCACGTGCCCCATGGGGTGATTAAGGCACGTGCCCCATGGAGTGATTGAAGGCACGTGCCCAATAGAGTGATTAAGATACACATGCCCCATCGAATGATTAAGGCACGTGCCCCATGGAGTGATTAGGCACGTGCCCCATGATAGAGTGATTAAGACACGTGCCCCATCGAGTGATTAAGGCACGTGCCCCATGGAGTGATTAAGGCACGTGCCCCATGAAGTGATTAAGAGCACGTGCCCCATGGAGTGATTAAGACACGTGCCCGGTAAAATGAATTAAGTATGTGCCCAATAGAGTGTGCACGTGCCCATTTTCACCTCTCCGCCATATAAGGCAAGTGAGCTTGGGCACGTTCCTATATTCATTTTATGGTCTGTTTCTAGACAATACCCAAGTCACTCACCGGGAAGTAAATTTTGGAACGGGGGGAGGAGAGGGGGTAGTTCTGGCTCAGGTCTAGATTCAGCCCACCCCACCCCCCCCCCCTTCTCTCTCCCCCCACCCCCCTCCACTCGAATTCAGATGCAGTGTGCTTTGGTTTTCATGTCTTGTCGTTTGGGACACTTCGACAATGTTTCAGAAGGGGAGTTAATTAGCACCAAAAGGGAAGTTCAGTCTGGATTTAACTCACCCCCCCCCCCCCCCCCCCCCCCCCCCCCCCCCCCCCCCCCCCCCCCCCCCCCCCCCCCCCCCCCCCCCCCCCCCCCCAGGTGAGTTTAGGTACGTACCCTTTCTCACTCTGTCGAGGACTGATTTCGTGCGTGGGGGTGATAACCGCACGCTACAACGGTGTGCATAGAAGTTCACATAATTTCTCTCAATCAAGGGATCAGGGAAACAACACAACACCGTTTATTTTACTCATATCGTGCAGAGCATGCATTTTTTACCATGTTGTAAAATCTGACTCCGTTTTTTGTTGTTGTTGTTGTTGTTGTTGTTGTTGTTGTTGTTTTTTTTCTTTTTTTCCCCCTTTTCATAAATTATCTGTTTGCATTACCAGTCCATTACCATCACCTTCACCACCCCTGTCCCCATCCAAGCCACACCCACTCCACCCCCTCAGAAAAAAAAAAAATCAGCAGAAAAAAAAAAAGAAGGAAACAAATCAACTCGTGTTCAGCATGTGAGTCTGGGACATGACACTGTCCAAGACAGAACAGCTAACTACACTCATACCTCCTCACCCCCCCCCCCTCCCTCACCCGTACCCTATCCAACTTCCCACCCCACCCCACCCACCATTCCCTTCAACCCATTCCCCTCTTCCAAAGAATCATGCTCAGTTTGCTGAAGAATGAGAGTGACCAGCGTTAAAAGAGTAAGCCCACCACCCCTAGACTCCAAGCTATCGCTAGATCGTCAAGAGAATGGGCCCGTCTTTGGAACAAGTTATGTCCCTTTAGACTGGGGAAACGTGATCCGTGAATGAGAGCGCGGTCCCCTTTTTTTCGTCCAGATCCCGATCGTCGCACACACACACCACATAACACCTTCGCTTTCACAGCTGAGTATGTGTGTTTGTTTGTTGAAACGAAAGCTGACTCCGGTATCAAGGAGTGGGGTTAGGGGGTTGGGTTGGGACGGGTGTCTCCGATAGAAAGGGGGAATGTATGGAAGCTGTCAGACTTCAAAGATCGTGATTACTGGCTTCATGATGAAACCGGTCCTGGTCCTTATGGAGTACAGTGACAATCAGACGTAAAATCCACACCGACTGTGTTGTGAAAAAGTGTATGAAAATGCGGATTACTGCGTTGGTAGGATTTTGAATTGAATGTACTGACTGGGATGTGCTCATTGATTCGTGACAGACTGTTAACCGATGTTTAAAGCTGCATCGGTTTTTGCTGTTGTTGTTGTCGTGTCGTTGTCGTTGTCGTTGTCGTTGTTGTTGTTGTCGTCGTCGTCGTCGTCGTCGTACCCTTCCTAAAAGACTCCAGGGATCATCCAAACAGCCGAAGTATTTGAACACTATGGTACAAATGCATCAGCTGGGGATGAGAACATTACGTGTGTAACCGTTTTTGATTACCCCCACCACATGGGCAGCCACGCTCCGACTTCGAGTGACTTTGGAGACTGATAATGTTATGCTAGAAGCGTGTTACAACTGAAGACAATCCCCGCATAACTTTACAGAGCATAACAACAACATTTTGATGTGGCCTTGGTGTTCTAGCCTATGTCAATTGGCCTGACGCAGTCTTAACCAAGGCGATATCGGTTTTTGTAAAAACATGATCATTCCATAAAAAAAACATCAAAATCATTGCAAACAACAACCAACTATGGCTTACAAAGTCTCTCAAAACAAATATAAACATTAACAAAAGCAGACATTTCAGACAGGCTACAGGGAGGGCAGAAAAAAAAAAAGTTCAAAGAAAAACTTAGGCAAGAAGTATGTAAGGAACAAATAGATTTTAAAGAAAAAGTAGAGCAGGAAATTTCACACAGAAAAAAAAAAAGGAAAAATGTTGAACCTTGTGTACTATCTTTGACATCGTAGAAACGTGTTGATTATCACGCATGTTCAAAGTTCAGTCCATTTTTGCTGTTGTAACAATTGTTGCACATGACATGATTTCATCTTTGGAGATAATTAAGTTGATCTTTTTTCAATCGGTGTTTTACACTGTCAAAAAACGACATTTTTGACAGTCATTTATTGTCACTTGAAAACAGTTATTTGCAAGTGAAAATCTTTGAAATGATTTTTACGCTGTAAAGACATCGGATAATTAGTCAAAAGAAAGGAAACAACCTTAGGAGCCTAATATGCCTCGAGGATTGAAAACAGTAAATTATGACTCCAATTTCCAGGTTCTGGCATCCTGTCCATTTGTAAAGGAGCCTTCTAAAGACCTGCAGTCCATTCCATGACACTGGCAATATGCGCATACACTCCAGTCATAGTTACATGTTTCCATCGGTCCTGGTTGTCTGTTTTCCATGAGTCATAATTACTATTATCACGCTGATCATGTTTGACTCTAAAAGCTGGTCGAAAAGAGAGAAAACGAGCAATAATGAATCCGCAACATCAGTTACAATTACATGAAAATCATCACTGTTTTGAAAAACGGGGTTTTCTGTACAAATTACAGTTTTCTCGAACTAACGGCGATTACTGACTTTCAACACCAGCGCGTTTCCGTAAAAAGGGAAACCAGCTCTTTTCGGTATTACTTGGGGTAGCTTTTATTGGGATTTATCGAGGTGGGGGGAGAGGGAAGGACGCGTGAGAGGCCGGGATGGGGAGGGAGGGGGTGGGGAGACTTAAGTTACTTCTCATCCCCTAGACTGGCATTGTCTCCCCTCGGCCTTCTTGGCTGACCCCTACACAAAGGGAGACAATGGGCCGAGATCAAGCATGTGTGATCATCGGTTAAGGTTACTGGTTTTCCACCGAAGCTGGAGGGGGCGCTCCGTTCTCCACCTAGGAGGGGTTAGTTTATTTTTCCCAACAGAGAGAGAGAGAGAGAGAGAGAGAGAGAGAGAGAGAGAGAGAGAGAGAGAGAAAAAGGTTTGGCTGAGGTATGTGAAAAATGAAAAAACAAAATTTGTGTATATACATGAGCGTGTGTGTGTGTGTGTGTGTGTGTGTGTGTGTGTGTGTGTGTGTGTGTGTGTGTGTAAAGGAGATCTCCAAGAAAAGAAGTGTATTCAATGTGTTAATTAGTAAAATTGTATATTCAGTGTGTTGTATATCAGGGAAAATTTTTGGATGTTTGATGTGTTTCATTTACATTTGTTTGATTTGTTTCAAGTCCTCCGTGCCCCAGAAGGGGTCACAGGATTAAAACCTTTGAATCTGTGTGTGTGTGTGTGTGTGTGTGTGTGTGTGTGTGTGTGTGTGTGTGTGTGTGTGTAAATACAGTATTATTGGTCACGATGCTTTGCTTGGGTGAGTAGAGACGACGGGCGGCGGGGAAAGACTCTGGGGAAACGATCATCAAACTTTGTCATGCCGTAAATTAAATACCTTCAATTAGAAATGCTTTGAGAGAGAGAGAGAGAGAGGGGGGGGGGGGGGGGGGGGGAGGGGGAGGGAGAGAGAGGGAGAGACAGACAGACAGACAGACAGACAGACAGAGTTGGCAATGGGTAGCTTGTAAGCAACAGCTTGTCATGTTCTACACATTTTTCAAAGAGAGTCAGACAGACACACAGAGATTGAAGCATCCACTTGATGTTCTTCAAAGGGGAGATCACAATATTCAGTCACCAGCAAGTAACAGACGTTTCGTGCGGAGAAGCACTCATCAGACCCGTTGCTAGCCTCCATCAACGGCTGAGTTGATGCGTTTCTACACAAGCGATTGTACACAAGTGTTTCCAAAGATCAGCTCCACCACATAAGGAGTTTGCGCGCATGGATGGTATGTCTCCTTAATTAAGACTCACGTCGGGTTTCAGTGAATAAAAGGAAAGCATTTCGCTGAAATGTAAAAGACAACGCTCAGGGTCAAGCACGGACACACACACACACACACACACACACACACACACACACACACACACACAGAGAGAGAGAGAGAGAGAGAGAGAGAGAGAGAGAGAGAGAGAGGAGAGAGAGAGAGAGAGAGAGAGAGAGAGAGAGAGAGAGAGAGAGAGAGAGAGAGATTAACCCATTATAATACTCTTCTCGCTTGCTGTCCCTACTAGATTCTTTGCAGACTTCAAAGGTTTCAGAAGTGCGCTGGCAGGCTTGTCTGCAAAGTGACAAAAGGGAAATCCCCTTACTGTACTCCTCTAGTCTTTACACTGGCTACCGCTTCGTGTCCAAACGGAATACTGGCTTTCCATTCGAGCTCTTTGGAATAATACCGCTCGGTCTGACTCTTTCACACACACACACACACACACACACACACATATCGCATCTGCACCACATTTCTCTCTAGTGCGAGTAGACAGACAACTTAGCTCATCCTCTGTCACAAGACGTCTATCTGACCGAGTCCTCCTTCTAAAATCTTTTTAAGACAGTGGGCATTTTCTTTTGGTGGACCGCATGGGGGGGGGGGGGGGGGGGGGGGGGGGGGGGGGGGGGGGTTCGTTTATGCCAGTTGTTATTCGTCACGTTCTTTCATCATGTTCTTTAAAAGAAAGAAAAGCTCTTTTCTTCTTCTTTTTCTTTTTTTTTTTTAAATTTCTTTTATCAATTTTGTTTTTGTTTGCTTGAAAGGCATTTTCAAGAATGGATGGAAGAGATAGGTGAACGGGGAATAACTTTTTGAAATGAAATGAAATGAAATAGTTTAATGAGTTTAGGCCTCTGCCCATTTTCATGGAGTACAGAAACATCAATCAATGCGGGGGGAAAATGTACGTATACAGACTTTCACACAAATTAACAGAATGATGTGTCGAATTACACTATCTCAAATAGTTACAACAGTGAGTTTACGCTCTCATAATCTAAATGCTTTAAAGAAAAACCATGCAAGTTTTCTTATTGTCGGACCATCTTGACTAGCCATCATGCTTACAAATTTGGCTCTTTGAAAAAATGTGGGGACGTTTTCATGATATTTGGCCTTAATGCTGCATATGCTTCACAATTAAAACACATACGTAGTTCAGTTTCTTCTAATTCTGGACAAAAAGGGCAACTATTATCAACGTTTATATCCCCAGAAACATGACGATTTTTATGAATTCTAAGCTCACTTACTCCAAACCGGACTCTGATAAGGGTGTCTCTGAAGCATTTTTTGTTGCACACAATCTATGTATGCTTCAGGAATAATTGAAGACTTGAAGAGTGAATATAGATTGAATCTGTTACTTTCATTTATGTTTGACGTCCATTCTTGACAGAATGTGTCTTTAAGTCTTTGTTTGAACAATGACAAGAAGCATGTCTCATTACCTACTCCTTGAGCTAACCAGACAAAGCTGAATCCTTGCTTTTGTAGGATGCATCTCAGTTTGGACACCCAGTTTGTTTTACCTGCATTGTCTAAATTCATCAGCATCTGATATGCTTGTTTTGGCAGGCGTGCCTCTTCCATTTTCAATAAACGAAACCAGTACTTAACAGCACGTACACAAACAGTTGATTTGCAACGGATATCTTCCGAGATCGCCATAGTTCATTTTGTTTGGAGTACGACTAGATACATTCAAAAATGTTTTGCTAGCGAATAAATGTATATTCTCCACAGGATTGTTTTCCGTTATAATGCCCCAAACTTCAGAAGAGTACAGAAGTATTGGTTGGATTTTGACATCAAAAAGTTTGAAAAACGTTTTCCTGGACATATTATTTAGCCGATTATATATTCTAAATACGTCAAATAGCGCTTTTTCCCCTTTTTGTAGCTAATCGTCTGGCGCTTTCATAGGAACTCATAGACGTAGTGAAAAGTGAAACCTAAATAAACATATCTGTTTACGACTTCCAAAAGAACACCGTTCATAAACCACTTCTCATACCTGCTCAGATACTCTCCTTTTCTAAAAACCATAATCTTGTCTTGTCTCTATTACCTTAAGACTCAGATCATCACACGTTTTCAGGACACAATCAAGCTGCGTTTGGAGACCATGCGGGGAACATGACAATAGGGCTAATTCGTTTGCAAAGAGGAGAATAAATAACTCGGCTAGATCTGGTAAAAGCTGGATACCATGTTTTCCATGAGTTCCTAAACAAGTGGACAATTTATTTATTGGTATAGAAAATAGGGTAGGACTTGAGACACAACCCTGACGCAGACCTTGTGGACACCGAAAAAGATCTGTGAGTTCACTACCAACTTTTACACATGACATCACCTCTTTGTAAATTGCTCGGACAGCATTCAGAAATACAGAAGATATCCCACTTTGTATAGAGCTTTCAACATGGTACTTTTTTGACAGAGTCAAATGCTTTCAACAAACGCCACATGAAGTTTTCCTCCCTTATAGACAAGCATTTTTGAATGGTTGCATACAGTGTAAAAATGTGATCTGTTGTGGAATACCCACGTCAGAAACCAGCTTGATTCTCGGATATATTACTATTATCTTCCAGCCATTCATACAATCTTTTATTTAAAATAGCAGTATAACATTTACCAACAATACTAAGCAGTGATACACCTCTATAATTGTCCGTTCGTTCCATATTGCCTTTTCTTATGAATTGGAACGACAATAGCATTTGCCCACGTTTGTGGGTACAATCCCTTAAAAAAGGTTTCATTGAAATATTCTGTTAGAAAATTTATTACTGATGCGTCTGCCGGTTTCAGCATTTCTGCATGTATGTTGTCAAAACCACATGCTTTCCTTTCTTAAGGCCCTTTATTGCTGTTAGGACTTCTCCTCGAGTGATGGGATGGTCAAGTTCATCGATGGGAAGGAAGGGTGTCAGCTGGAAATTCTTCCCTCTCCTCTATATTCTCAGCATTAAAAACCTTCTTAAAATATTCAAGCCATTCATTCTTTGTGATTTTGTTACTTGGCTGCCTTTTCTTACCCCGAGACCAAGATTTACGTTAACTTTTCTCCAGTTCTCTGTAGCATTTGTTAAGTTGTCTGTCAAGTGTTTAGTTGTAAGGGCTTTAAAACTTACTCGTTTTTCTCTTAATATTTTGTGGTAATCGCTCCTGGCTCTAACAGCACTTTGTTGATCTGGTATTAATTTAGTTCTTTTAAATCGATGCATTTTTGCTTTCGCCTTCTCTTATTGTTATAGCATTCTTTATCAAACTAGCGAGCCTCCCTTTTGTTGTTATCACTTTTAACTTTCTTTATCATACATTGACTAGATTTTTGTAGGCAGTCAACGAATTCATGTAATGCCATGTTTATATCTAAGTGTATTAACGCTTGTGCTCTTTTCATTTTTACCTTGAGACTGAGGAGTTTGTAATGAATCTGAAAATACACTAACCTTTTCGTCTTCCCATACCATCTTATCCATCCATTGTGGTTTTTTGTCTCATCATGCTGTTATCAGGAGTTTTGCAAGAGCTACATTTGAGCGCTAGGGTTACTGGTAAATGGTCTGATTCATACAGTTGGTGTCAACAATAAAGTCAAACAAAAAAATCTTCACAAATCAATTCATTTGACAGAATGAAATAGTCCACTGTACTTGAACCGGCTTTGGAAATGTAAGTCACACAGTCGTCGAATCCATCCTATTCTTTCACTCCGCACAGAACAGAACACTTCAGGGACATCACATAATAATAATAAATGGTCCCAAATCCATTGAACACTACGTCTTGGGATGATCGTGGAAAGATACTGTCTTCTTCATCACTATGACGTAAATAGTTTGTCACATTCTCACCATTTCCTGGCCTGTACGGGCATTAAAGTCACCAGCCATGAGGATATACAAATCATTTCTGGTACTGAATAAATCAGCTACACAGTGTTCAATGATATCTATTCCGATTCCATCACAGGATTGATCATACACAGGAGAGTCACGAGGTGGAATATATACGAATAGACATATAATACATTTATCTAGTTTAAATAGGTCTTTCGAAATTTCGAGAACCACGAAATTAGAGTACCTGATGTTAATCTGTCTGACATACTTAGCAAGACAATGTTTGACAAGGACAACAACTCCTCCACTTCGTCTTCCTTGTTTTGTCAACTTTTTGGCAGGAGAAGTGAACGCTTTGAAATCTTTAAGCACATGGAATTCAAAACATGTCTATATGTATGTTTCAGTCAAACACAATAAGTCAAAAGTATTTAGATAACTGATAAAGTCACTGATTTCCAGTTTAGGAACTAATTCAGCCACATTCAAATTTAGTATCTTTAAGGGTACCTGAGCTGTTCCTGTGGGCAGGCCTCCTCGTCATCTCCACTCGTCACTGGCCAGGCCAGTTCTGTGCTGTATTTCATCCACATCACTGTTCTGTCCTATACTGACCATGTCGTCCTCATCAGAAGAGGGAGGAGAGTCCACCCGGTTTATCACTGCTGCTCTCTGGCGCGGTTTGTTGATGGTTGGTGGGCTGGATAAACTCCGTCCTCTACCATGACCAAAGCCTCGAACTGTCTGCGCCCTGTCAGTGTTTGTGTGTTTGGATGTCTGTCAGTTGGAGACGTGTTGTCGTCGTTGTTAGTACCGGCAGTTGTGTGACGTGCTTGTTCATAAGCTGTATTACTGTGCTGACTAATGCGTTGATCGTGATTGTTGTGTTTGCTGTACGCTTGACTGTAAGCAATATGACTGCGCTGACTGATGTGTTGTTCGTGACTGTTGTGTTTGCTGTATGCCGGGGGGTGTTTTGGATTGGACGAGTTAACTGATGGGTGATCCAATTCACGGCGAGAAGACACTGTCTGTGGAGGACCCTCTGACCTCGGTTGTAGCTGTCGGGATGTGTTACGTAGGTTGTCCCCACGTTGATGTCTCGTGCCGCTGTGCGTCTGCCAAGTCCTCGGTTGTCGTGACTGTGTCGGCCTCCTCTCCAGCTTTTCGTAATCCCTGTTTTGGGAGGTCGAAGATATAGGTGCCCCTGTCCGTCACAAGCTTGTCGTTGCGTAGTCTGGCTCTTAACCCGTCATCTCGCATTTGGTTCATCAGGGGTGCCAAAGCGGAGCGCTTCTGTCGTACAGTGTGTGAGAAAAGTCCTCCCGTACATACACAGATGACTGGGTGTCTCTGAGTACTCTGACCTGGCTGAGGACCTTGTCTCGTTGTTTCAGAGACTGGAATCGTACCAGAATGGCAGACCCCATTAGACGTGTTTGCTCTATGTTCATTGGCTCTCTCACTTTCATGTCATAGTAAATCAAGTCTCTCACCTTCGATTCACATGACTCCCATGTGTCACCCCTGCACGAGAGGCCAAAGAAAAGGAGATTATAACGTCTATATTGGTCGTCTATCGTCTCTTGCTGTTTTTCCAATTTCTCTGTTTTTTCCTCCAGGTGGGACACATACGATTTTAAATTGATACACTCATCTTCCATAGCATCAATGTCCAGACGTAGCACATTCTGGTTCTCTTCTATTTCAGTCAGCTTGCTGGTCACAGATTTCCTCATGTCATCAAGACATTTGTCGAGGTGTGCTTTCACATCTTGTTGCATCTGTTCCAAACCGGAAATCTTACTTGTCAATTGTGACACGGTACGAGAAAAGTTGTTGATGGCACGGAAGAGGCGATCAAATTGCTGCTGCACGTTACTGTCGTCACCTGGGTGTTCCTCCCGTCACAGTGATCCTCCTGTTTTTGAAATGACGGTCCAGGGTTGGGTTCGACTCCGGTCATAAGTAACATGAGCAGTAGTGTAGCCATGGCCAGTTTCGCAGAGAAGTTGCGCATTCGAAGTCCGTTCACTCGATTTGCGGCGATGAAAGCTTTCTTTTATATAAAATTTTTAAACAGAATCATTAGGAACATACCTATTGCCATCCGATAACATTGAATCGGACATCCCATGTTGAGAAATGGAAGTTAATTTGGCAAAATTATCGCTGATTTTGAAGAGCTCTCCCAAAACGCGTCTTGTCGCTGTGTGAGCGATGTTCTGACTCCCCGGGGGAGGACTTTGATATCTGATAAAACCGCTGTTCACCTGGTAAGGTAAGGTAAGGTAATGTTGCTTTAGCCCAGCCGACCACAAAGGGCCATATCAGGGCTGTCACCACGTTAAAATCAACTCACAAGTCATTCATTCACACAATTCTTTCAAATACGTCTTCTAAAAACCCATCCGAAATTTTGTTAAAAATCTTGCTACTGTAAAATCTCAGATTCGATTAAAAAAAAATGTTAGTTAATCTCTTTCAAGAACTCAACGATCGCTTCAGGCGGAACATCTCTGAACAAGGTTTTCATGGAATCTGCTGTAAAATGGTTGTATCTCACATCATGCAAGTCCCAACACCCTAAAAGAATATGTTTCATTATGAGTGGCACATGACATAGAATGCACCATGGAGCTTCTTCACTCTTTTAAAGGTATTAATGGGGAGAACAGGCGATGTTTTTGTTTTACTCTAATTTAACAATCCTGAATTAGACTAAAATCTCAGAAAAGAGACACAGACACACGTGTGTGTGTGTGTGTGTGTGTGTGTGTGTGTGTGTGTGTGTGTGTGTGTGTACTGGGGGTGTTAGTACTTACTTCGGTCCCTGCGCTCTGGTATCAGGGTGGACAGCCAAAAACAGCAAGCAAATCGAATGCAAGGCACTCTTATTCCCACTTCACGTGAACTTAGAAACACCGCCACATCCGTATGACACACTGGGTGTTCTTCATCATCATCGTCATTATCATCATCATGATCTTCGTCGTCGTCGTCGTCATTGTCGTCGTCGTCATCGTCTTTGGACGATTGTCAGTGGCACGGATGATCTCGAAGAGGACCAGTCATGCACATGAAAACGGAACTGTTGACCATGCATCGTGAAGCCACACAGGTAGCTTCTATTCAATTGACCTGAAGTGTCGCTCAGCATCTCAGTGGGAAGAATGCGTGAGAACTCTCAAGGGAGTATGGGCCGAGGATTTGGACTCGCTAGAGCGCGCGCACTTGTGTGTAG
>JADBJO010001042.1:7500-12500 GCA_016801955.1 Conus betulinus | reverse complement strand
AACTGAACTCTTGGGTTTCCAATCATTATTGACCATTGTAGACTGAGAGTGTCTTCTGGGTGAAAGCTACACGTTTTTGTTCTCTTCTTCTTTTTCCTTTTTTTTTTTTTTTTTGCACGGTCAACGGGAAAAGAGAAAGAGCTTCCAGACCTCGTATTCAAGGCAAAGAAAGGCATTAGAAGACAACAGCAAATTTGCTGAACTGATGAATTATGATTGTGGCAGTGACTAGGGGGAAAGGGGTTGCTATGTGGTCTAATACAATGACATATAACCCACACAACATGGCTGACTGTGTGTCTACATAGCCTGGAGTCACAACATAATGTATAAGCAGAATATCGCTTCGCAAGAAAGTGGCTAAGGCAGATTAGCTGGGAGAGGGTTACAACATTCATCCTCTTAAAATTCTCGACAAGAATGATGTTCCCTGCTGCACCCCACTGAGGAAAATTCTGAAGATGGGTGAGTGACTGTGCAAGTCAGCCTCAGCATTTGAGAGAGAGAGAGAGAGAGAGAGAGAGAGAGAGAGAGAGAGAGAGAGAGAGAGAGAGAGAGAATGTGTGTAGGGGAGTTCAGGACTGACAAGATCCTTAGACTCTCTCTCTCTCTCTCTCTCTCTCTCTCTCTCTCTCTCTCTCTCTCCAGTGCATAACGTGACACAAATCTAACAAACCGTACTACGGGAAGAGGATGGAATGACACGATACATCTCAAGTCCATCCCTCAGATTCCCTTTCTCAAAACTTCATCATCAATACTATCCTTTCTTCCCCTTTCTCAGCTGCCCACCAAGCCTGCCAAAGTATCAGCGGATGCAGCGAGCGACGTATTGAAAGGGAAATGTAATTTCCCCTTCCATCGCCTTGTAGAAACAGTCAATTTGCTGAGAACGGTCACAGTAGTCGCGATAGACATCGCCATGGCCCATGCTTGTGTTTGAACAAAAAAAAAAAAAGCGATAGACGCGAGACGACTTGAGTAAACGGAGCCTGTCGCTTAGAATAACTCAGCCTCGTGTTGAAACGGCCTCTGCACACTTCCGGTGAATGGCTGAAGGGGCAGACGAGACGCTGACAACAAGCAGACGACATTTCAAGGAGCTCGTCTGCAACGGAGATTAACACTCGCCTGGGTTTGCTGTCTGGCTCTAATTGCTTTGTTTACGGTCGCTGCGCGTGACAATCAGTTCTGACTTCATACAGTTGTGAAGAGGCATGTCCTAATGAAGTCTTGCACACTAATGGAGGAGGAGAGGTGGGTCGGGGGGGGGGGGGGGGGGGGTGGAGAAAAAAAAAAAAATTTGATGAACAGAGCGTTCATCAAAGAGATGAATTTATCAGAAAGGTGAGACCAAAGGTATAGAGTGTCAGGTTTGGATGAAGAAATCAAGACGTCATTTTTAATTTGGTGAGATAATGGGGCATTTCCTTGTTAGCCCGACACTTGGAGGAATTTGTAGGATGCCTTTCCTGATTAGTCACTCTGATCAATTAGAATTATAGTCAGGTGATAGTTCTGCTGGAAGTGTGTGCGTGTGCATGCGTGCACGTGTGTGTGTGTGTGTGTGTGTGTGTGTGTGTGTGTGTGTGTGTGTGTGTATGTGTGAAAGTGCTCACAGGTCTATAAATCTGTTTATCTGTTTGGCCACAAATTCATGCCAAAACAACCGGGAACATATTCACCAATTTTAATGCGTTCTCTTTAGGGGACAAATCTACAAAAATAAATCATTCACGTCTTTGTATGCACAACAGACAGATTTCTGAAAAAAAAAATCCATTCGCAAATGAAAAATGCATTTGAATTATAATTTAATGAGTCATTGCAGATGCTCACACTGCTGTGGAATTCAGTATGTTTTTTTGTTGTTTGTTTTTGTTGTTTGTTCGTTGTTGTGTTGTGTTTATGACTGGAGGACAGAGTCTGCTCTGCTAACCATGAAAAGTCTCTAAGGTCTGCTGCAATAGGTGTTGACTATCTTCCCAGTTTGGACAGGATGGGGGTGGGGGGCGAGAGGGGGTGGAGATGGGGATGGGACAAGTCAAGACAATAATAATCTGTTATGTGACTAGGTAGTATAAGGGGGAAGGTTATCTGCACGTGACACACGTTTAGTGAAGATGATTGCTGTCCGTTTGCTGTATTTACATTGTTTTTTGTTGTTGCTGCCCTCTCTGTCTGTAGTTTTTATTTTCCATTGCTATAATAGGAACAACAAAAGAAGAATGACACATGTGGAAACTGTGATACTCTGTGTGCAGTTCTTTTGTGATTGTTTCCGTGATACTCTGTGCAGTTCTTTTGTGATTGTTTCCGTGATACTCTGTGCAGTTCTTTTGTGATTGTTTCCATTGTTCTGGTTCTCCTCATGCTCATTCTTATTTGGCTGCTGCAGCTGTTGCTGCTGTTTTCTATTCTCTGTGTGAATGGGCGGGTGTAGATGTAGAAAAGCGGACACAATGATTGAAAAACATGCGGGAGCGCGAGGGGACCAGTATCTTTATTACATATTTTATGTTTGTTAAAAAGAAATTGACTTTCTTAAAACATTAGCATTATTTTCAGCAAGCAGAGCATGATCATTTAGCCTATTATCATTGTCTGCTTTGATATCAGAATCACAATCTACAGCAAAGGCAATATTGTCGTAAATGTGTCTGATCTTCATAACATCATCACAATTATTATTGTCA
The DNA here is from genome assembly GCA_016801955.1 of Conus betulinus. Lineage (NCBI taxonomy): Eukaryota > Metazoa > Mollusca > Gastropoda > Neogastropoda > Conidae > Conus > Conus betulinus. The sequence continues at coordinate 9,804 of JADBJO010001042.1, read as the reverse complement.
TCAGCTTAAAACATATCAGCATAATCTTCATTGTCATCAGCTTGAAAACACATCAGCATAATCTCCATTGACGTCAGCTTCAAACACATCAGCATAACCTGGGTGTTGTTTATCTTGCTTGAAGAAGACCTAAGAGGTCGAAACGAGTCGTGTTTGTCTTGTGATTCGTGTGTTCATGTTTGGCGAATACAGTACTTCTTTTTAGAAAGATTTGTTCAGATTTCCGCACGCAACTTTGCTATTCACCATTACTGTTATCATCATGTTTTAAAAGGAGACAAAATGTTAGTTTGAAAAAAACTGCCAGTTTGCTAGAATCTTATTCAGTGAGAGTTACACCAACAACGGTGCAGTGTCTCCTGCTTCAGGTGGCCCGAGACTGATTCTTCCCTGTGGACTGTTAGTGAAGGGGCTGTGCCAGAGGATGACCCTGTATGTTCCTGTGTTCTCACAGGAGTCAGCTGCGTGGCACCCAAGTCAATATCCATGAGTGTACATGTGGACAGGAGTAGGGTGGGAGGATGAAGAATGAATTTAGAAACAGAACAAGTACCCTATACACAGTTTTATTCAATGAAAGATGAGTATGCTGACAACAGAATGGATGAAGAAGAATGAATTTAGAAACAGAACAAGTACCCTATACACAGTTTTAATTCAATGAAAGATGAGTATGCTGACAACAGAATGGATGAAGAATGAATTTAGAAACAGAACAAGTACCCTATACGCAGTTTTAATTCAATGAAAGATGAGTATGCTGACAACAGAATGGATGAAGAATGAATTTAGAAACAGAACAAGTACCCTATACACAGTTTTAATTCAATGAAAGATGAGTATGCTGACAACAGAATGGATAAAGAATGAATTTAGAAACAAAACAAGTACCCTATACACAGTTTTAATTCAATGAAAGATGAGTATGCTGACAAACAGAATCTGAAAATGAGAAACGAGAAAATAGAGTTTCATTTATTGCTTTTTAAGTCCATTTCAGTTGGAGAGAGAGAGTGGAGAGAGAGAGAGAGAGAGAGAGAGAGAGAGAGAGAGAGAGAGAGAGAGAGAGAGAGAGAGAGAGAGAGAATATTTTGTTGCCATGTAAAAACCAAGGGATTTTGAGAGATGTGTGTGTGTGTGTGTGTGTGTGTGTGTGTGTGTGTGTGTGTGTGTGTGTTGTGTTGTGTGTGTGTGTGTGTGTGTGTGTGTGTGTGTGTGTGTGTGTGTGTGTGTGTGTGTGTGTGTGAAGAAAAACAACAACAGCAACATGAATATCTTATTGTCATGTACAAGAAACAGAACTTTTGTGGCACACAGGTTGTCAGACTTTAGAGTACTCAGTTAAACTGATTCTTACGTGATCGTACTTGGTAATATATTGTAATTTTAGAAAGACAATAATGTCTGTTAGCTTCTTCTTTGTGTTTCTGGATAAAAGGATAAGTCAGTGTTAGGCAATAATGTATTGTAGACAGTCAATTAGGCTAACATGGACTCCAGTGTGTGTGTGTGTGTGTGTGTGTGTGTGTGTGTGTGTGTGTGTGTGTGTGTGTGTGTGTGTTTCTCCTAATTTCTGATGGCAAATTCATTTTTGCAATCAGATCATAATGATGTTGGTCAAAGAATTCACAGTCAGTAAGGGAATGAAGCTGGTCGTCTCTTGTGGTCGGCTGGGCTCTATACAACATGAATTGAATTCAGCTCGTCATCCACGACGTACATGCTGTTCATAGTGTGTCTTCTGTGTCAGTGTTTGTATAGAGAGCCTCCTCAAGTTGAAGGTCAAGGGCGATGATCCATAGTTAGCCAGTCAGTTAATGTGTGTGTGTGTGTGTGTGTGTGTGTGTGTGTGTGTGTGTGTGTGTGTGTGTGTACAGAAGCTCATTTTTTGATCACAATGCAATGAAATTCTGGCTATCACGCCAAAACCTCAGCAAAAAAAATGAGAAATAATATCATTGTTTGTTTTAGCCTCAGATACACATCAGCAGCAAACCTGATGATCTCTTCACAAAACGAAACAGCCAAGGGTTGCTGGTGACCACACATGATAACTTCTCCACTGCACTGGAACACACATCACCCGTTGATTGCCTATGTCGTGTCATTTTCCCTTTTCCTCACTAAACAAGTCTGCTATCTGAGGTATGAACTGGAAACCAGGACAGATTTCATAGTTGATTGGACTTGCATTGCAACAGAGCTTTTTTCTTTTTTTTTTTTTTTTCCTTTTTTTTGTTTATTATTGTTTATTTTGTTTAAACAATTTTGTTTATTGTGAATTGTGCTTTTTCTGCTCCATTC
>JADBJO010001041.1:476619-501909 GCA_016801955.1 Conus betulinus | reverse complement strand
TTGAAGTTGTGTGTGGGATGGTCGTTGGTTGGGGTTGTTGTGTTTGTTTTGAAGCGTGTGGTGTGGAAGTGGAGTGGCAAGATGACAGCAGAAGATATTGAGGTGACTGCAGTGTCAATTTGATGTACATTAGTATGTGTATAATAGTTGCCTGACTGTTCTGAGAAGATAGGGCCGGAGTGATGTGAGTAAAGCGAACAAATAGGCACAGGGAGGGTTCGAGGAACAGCGACGGTAAAACAAAAAGGAAGAAAACCCTGTTGTATGAGGAAGACTTGGGGTGGTGTGGTGGGTGGGGGTGGTTGTGTGTGGTGGTTATAGTTTGGTTGTCCTAGGCGCAGGTGGGATGCCTCAGTGCTGTTTGTCAAGTTTAGGGCTCGAGGATGCAGCGGGGGTTGGGGGGGGGGTCTGTTTCGCAAGCGCGAGAGTCTCCGAGGCTAGGTGGCAGTGGTCAGAAGTTTTGGGGGGGGCGCAGGAAGACTACTTTCGAGTTCGTGGTGATCCATAACGTGTTTTAGCTTTGATGCCTCAGTTGTTCATGTGACTGTCCAGAGAAACAGTCTCGCTGGGCCTGTCGCTCCCATTCTCGACCGCCTGGAGTGTGACATCAGGAGCAAATGTACTATGACTGACCTTCCACGTGAAAGCGGCATCAGTGTCATGATCGACATCTGCTAACTCATGCACGATCTCTAATGGCTTGTCGACATTTTAACGATGGTGGTCTGTGCCTCCATAAACCTTACCCAGCAGATTAGCTGCTGGCTGACTCCTGTATACAGTCGGCGCTCACATAAAGTGCTGCGTCTGTAGGAGTCACCGTCGTTGACTTGCTAGTGTGAACCTATTCAGACTAAAGGAATGTTGTATGGGGGGAAGTAGACAACTGTGGTCCTCACTGCTACTCCACTATCACAAGGCATTCACAGCGATGCTAGTTCTGCCATGTCTCTCGGTTCTGCATGCATGCCATGTTTCCAGGGCATCCTAACTGGTCGCCATCCGGGTGTGGGGTGGGGGGGGGTCGGGGGGGGTGTGCCGTCTCTACTGCAAGTCGTTACTTTTATAGTCGAAGTTACTGCATTTGCATACTCACAATGAGGTCGACTGTGCTGCAATCTGGGACCAGCTTGCGTTCAGATTGCTAAAGCCACGCTAGAAAAAATACCTGAGGCCTAAGACTGTGACGATGGCTGTGCTCAGTGCCATGACTGTGTTGTCCAGTGCTCTGTCCTCAGATATCTCGTGCTCTGTCGAGCTAAATGAACACCAACCGCGTTACTAATGATCTGGTTTATCCTATCCTCTGTTCTCAGGGTGCGCTGCGCTCATGCGCGCTTATCTCTCCTTCTCTATTCCGTACTTTCCTTGGGGCTCTCGGCTCCATAGCCTCACCTCCCACAGCGACTCTACACTCCGCTTCCTCCTGCTTGGGCCATTGCAAGTATTGTTTTGGGCGGGAGAGCTAGAATCGTGCGCCTATGAAATCCCACAGCAGATCTAAACATGCGTCTCCCTAGTAAGCTGTGCCTCTGTACACATGCTCGCCTAGTCCCTTGTCCGCTACCTTGCACTTGCGTCCCTTACGGATTGTGGTGTTCTGTCTGCTCTTCCCTAGTTTCGTCGTACATGCTCGCTCCACCTTCTGTGGCTCTTGTCAAAAACTGCTCCTTCTCGAGGCAAGAGAATTACATGCGTCTCCAGCATGTGTAAACTAAGTGGTCTATTGTTCTAGCTCCCAGTAGATAACTTGTACATGCAGCATGATCAACTACACAAGCTGATAGTTCTGTGCCTCTCCATCTAGAGACTTCCATTGCTGAAGGACGACTACCATCATTACTTTTCGACTCCATTAGCTGCCTTCCACAATCCTCCTTATGATGTTGCAGTATGTACAGCTGCATCCTTGGCCTATTGAATTGTATCCTGTGGTCTGTCGCGTGGACTGGTCGACACGATTAGGATTACTCTAGCTAGCTGCCTGTCTGGTCGGTGTTTGTCGCTCAGTCTTCCAGCATGACTGCGAGTCTACATGCGATCGGATCTGCTGACTTGAAAACTGTGAAGAATCCGGGTGCTGCAAATGCGGACAACAGGGATTGTACATTCTGTAGCGAGGGGGTCTATTTATTACTGTGTGCTGATTAGATCCACCGGTTTGGCCATTGTTCGATAGCTCGACCAGCTGTTAGTCATCTTTCGTCCACATGTCATCGATGGACTTGGTTTTGTGGTATGTAGTGATGATGTTGGGTGGTGGCCTTCTGTGAATTGTATTGGTTGATTCGTTTCTGGAGGCCTGTATTGTTGGGCGGTGGTCAGGATCTACAGGTGATTCAACATAAGAGGGAAAAGTGAATGACACAGCTCCGGACTATTACCAAAAGACGGCGTGGAGAGATAATGCAGTAGAGTTCTGTAAGCAACTTTCATCCAGTGCGGACTAGAGATGATGCCGAGATCTTCATGACAGATAGGAATGAGCAGTACTGATAGACTTCCGGTCATGTGGCTATGTGTGTCGGATCATTGGATTTACCCAGGTACTATGTGTATTCATATGGATGGGTGTTCCTTGCTGCTGATGATGTATGATGTGTGTGGTGCCGTGAACATAAACCAGTCATGCTGAACAGAGCACAACTGCCTGTATCGAGCAGCAGTAATGCATCGTGGGACTAGTGTGATGCTCTGCTGAATGTGTAGTGATGGGATGACCTATCCAAGACGGGAGGTATGCTATTTCGTCGTAAATGTGTAAAGCTGGCTTATTGTGTATTCGAGATATCGGACGAGACATACTTTCTTCGTATACACGTCGTGATGTGATGCGCATGATGTGACATCGATGTAGCATTATCAACTGTGTAAGTAGCATTGCAATGTTCGATCGTGTGAAAATGTAATGAGGTGCGCGGTGTAGCGGATCTCGGTTCGGTAAATGTGTTGTACCTGTAAGGCTGTGTACCTGCGCTAAGAAGAATGAAAAACAAAAAGACAAACATCGGATACATATTCAAAAAAAAAATTTTTCTATTCCTGACGATTCTGTGTAGCTAACGTTGATACGGACAGCACGATCGTGTGTTGTGCATCCTACACAGGCTGTTGCATGTACTGGACTTAACTTTACTGACGTTGCCATGGTCTGCCATTGGACATCTATGACTCTCGAATGGTCGCTCCTCTCGCATCTACATTAAGCTTGGGCTCTGCGCCATCTTCTAAGTTCTAAACTCTACTAGGTCTCAAATCAATGAAAATGCAAACATCGCCTGATACTGACAAATCAAACCTCGTCACTCATCTCTTCTCTGTCCTGATGATTTGTACGCATACTCTTATGCCACTAGAGTCGTCAATCAAGGGTATTCTCCTGCGACGGAAGTATCGTCGAGCGCTATATGAATTTGTCCTTCATCTCTTAGCCAATCACCGCATGCATTCTCTCATTACTCCGTGAGTTCATACCAATTGAATACCAATTATCTACATACAAGCCAAGTTACCTGTACTATTACCTTACTGTGCCCATCCACACACAATCGCTAATGTAATGCTTTTAATAACTCGTTGTATATGATCGTAGCACCTCTCATATGCATCACTGCAGATCATATAACATGTTCAAGCTTTTGCGTGGTTACTCTGTGCTCACTGCCTAATGCTAGATGCTATACGTTCGAGTTCCATAACTCGGATCTGACTCTTAAAATAGCTGTAATATGCGATGTTGTTCATTGGGATATTTGTCATATGTATTTACTCTACCTATTAACTACGATCTATGCTGATTGCTTGGTTGTGTTCGTTCGTTTGTTCTACACATCCCTGAATTGTGCTCTTGTAAAATAATATTTTTTCTTTCTTGCTGACAGCAGTATTCTCGTCATACATGTGAACCAGTGTTCTACAATGAGACGTGGTGTACAGCCAAATTCACAACTCAGTCGGTGCAATGATGTGCTGTCATTCGACTGTCCCGCTGGAGTGTTGGCATAACTGTCCGTCTCTCGTGTAGTAAGATGTTTAGTGATGATGTGATTGTCGAGATGTGGATGGGGGGATGTGCGAATGAGATGTGTACTATTGTGGGATCTATTCCAGGATAGCAATTGCTTGATTATAAAACTGTATGTCTTAGGCAGCAAAGCGCTAGCGTCGCGTATTGACGCGATGTACTTGTGTTGTTGTGTTGTGTTGTTTCGTGATAGGCTGAGTGCGCCGATGCATGTGTTGTGTGCCCTAGCTTGCGATAGCACTCTTTCGTCGTGTCGAGACGTAGATGTTTAGATGAGTTCTCGAGAGTAGAGCTTGTAGAGGTCTTTAATGATATTAGAGAGCGCAGGATATGAGTAGAGCACGAGACCAAGTCGAGGAGCGAGAGGGAAGGGTGAGTCGTGTAGACAGTAATGGTCAGTTGTTTCGTGGTGTGCACAGTAATAGTACTGTTTCAGCTCGTGGATCGTCATGACTTAAATTCGTGGGTGCTAGTGCATTGCAACAGTTGTTTGTATGATTTGGGCGCCGCCCACTCCTCATCATACAGCGCCTACGATCGTATATGGCTCACTGAGCGTGCTCTACATGTCAGTTTTACAAGCCAATCTACCAACCACGAACAATACAAGCAAAAAAGCCCACCACCCCTCTCCACGGTGTGACAGCGTGCCAAATACAGTTGGTAACAAACGACACTATGAGAATGAAAGTTGCAAGCTAGCGACCAGGAGAACATGTAAACAATCTAACAGTTTAACACAGTAGAGGCGTATAAAGAAAATGCTCTTGCAATTCCAGTGCACAATGCCTAATGCACCTGCAATAGTAACGTCGGTCTTAGATATTCAAAGCACCTGTCAAAAGCAATCGGCGTCGATCACTTCGTTAGCTGATGAGAACTAAGTCATTGCAACGACTAAGTGACATCACAGAAGGTGTTCAAAGTGCATCAATATAGGCGTGGGCCGAGGTAAAACATAGCGCAGGCCATAAATGCAGAGTATTCATCTACTTAGGTCTCTGTTCAACTGACTTGAGAACAATCAACGTTGTAAACTGGAACGGTAGGATGGCTGGGGGGGGGGGGGGGGGGGGGGGGGGGGGGGGTATAGGGTGAGGTAGGGGGTGGCTGTGCCTCGTCACGAAAGTACAGTCGATATGAAGATTTGTAACAGAACCTGGTGTAACTGGATATCTTAATTAAAAGGGTCCTTGAAAGACACTCTTCACTGCGTCATGCATTAAAATCGGACACTCATCGTCTAATCACACTTTACAACAGGCTGTCGTACGATTGATAGATCGATTGGTGCGTAGGAAGAGTTTCAGTGAAGCACTCAGTTTATTTAATTGGAACTTAGCTCATATGTCTATGAATGAACTTGATCTAAATACACTAGTAGCACCGTTCTTAAATGATAATTTTGGTGTGCTTACAACTGTTACAAGGCCATATGTCGGACTCTATCATCCTCATAATGAAAATACCATAGATGTTCACTAGCTGCGGTCTGTGCACCAAGAGCAAACTAGCAACTCGAACTTGCATGGCATAAGACGATAATAGTGAAGGGGTATCCACAGATCTTATACGCATTGTGATAATACAACCCTCAGACCATTTCCACGATGCACTAAGCTAGCATCTTTTGGTTGCCGACAATAACTTATTCTCTACTCCTCTCTCATTCGCAGCGTCATCATGCCACAGTGGAGTGCGATCCCCCAACATACAAAATACATCGTACATAGACACGTAATGTCAACCAAAATGAAAATTAAGTCGGTACATGAGAACCTTCGATATTAGTTTCTTTCTCTGCTGCTCACATCTTTTAGAGCTTGTCAGGACTGCATCTTTGCAATGTGTCGTCGTCGTGCTTGCTCGTGTTCGTCGTCGTCGTGCTGTCGTGCTCTCGTGTGCAGACAGCGAGACACGTTCGAGAATATACTCTACGTATCTGACGTGCTGGAACACAGAGTTCCTCTTCGCAAAGGGTTCGCTCTCTCCTAGCATTAAAGCACTCCAGTTCTTTCCGGAGACACTTCCATCTATTCTCATATGCGCTTTTGCTAAACGTACAGGAAGTACCCTTTCTCCGGTCCGCACCCTCGAGTTCTCATACTCTCGTCCTTCTTAGCGATGAGCCAACCAACTTCTACGAGTTCATGTCTGATTCTCACCCTAATGCAGGCCCTTAAACCTAGGCCGCAGGCTCAAATAGAAAAAAGCGAAAAATACTATATTCAGAACAGTGCTTCTCTGTCTCTACATCGTATGCTCAGTTATGCGCCTGTTTCCGGCGCTGTGCGCTAGCGAGAATGAGGTCACTATGCATGTTCCGCCTTTAGGCAACTGCGAATACCATATGCACGCCATGTCTGTACGCATTGCACTCGTGCTACTACTGAATCTCAACACCCTCATCGTCTTACAGTCATTTGACGCAGTACCATTGTTTCGCTACCCATGTCTTCGCCACAGCTAGCAGCAGCAATCTGATGCGACCGTCAGCGCGTGCCTATCGCTGCAAAGGGCAAGTGGGGTGACAAGATAAGATCTATCAAGCGATACAGCCATGTGCTAACCCTTGGAGTGCACGAGCACAGTCGCATATACTAGCATAGACATTATGCGCTTGCTATACGACACGACTTGCGAGATCGCCGATCTGCTCACGTTTATGTCTCCTTTCTCTCTGAAACAGAGACCCAATGTATAAGAGCTGAGGACGGGTGACTCGCAGCCAGAACCGGTTATCAGCGGGTGAGTGAGTGGTGGCTGAAAGGTGTGATGACTGTTGACTAGCAATTCATGAATGTTGGGATGAGCGGGCAAGTAGTCAGGTCGTAAGGGTGAGTACTTTGACACGCAGTGGAAAAGTAGAAAACATTGTCTATTTAGCGCGGCTCAATAGTGGCTCTTTTGTTTCATTCGTTGTCATGTTATTGTGGCCCGTGTTGATAGCGCATCTGTCATATTGATACATTCTCGATCATGGTGCTGAACTCAGGGCTCTGAAATGCTCACCTCGATTTACTTCTTTGGCCGTCTTGCTGGCTTCGTTGTGTGCCTGCTGCTGTGCTGTGCTGCTCGTGGTGATGTGTGTGTGTCGTCGTAAGTTCTGCTGTGTGCGGCTGCTGGCTGGCTGTGCTGTGCTAGTCTTTCTGTATGATCTGTCTTCGCTTCGTATGCCTGGCTTGTTTGCTGTGTTGTAGCTCTGTTCCGATCCCTCCTGTAGTGGCGTGGTGCAGTGTGCTAGATTGTCGTCGTGCGTAGTCTGTCTGTTGCTCACGTGCCAATATTATGCTGTGTCGTGTGTCGGATGTTGAAAGAATGCCCAGCTGGTGCTGTGTGTGGTAAGTCATCAGTGTAGTCAGTCGTATGTCTGTCCTGTGAATTGTGTGATAGTTCGATATTCGCACTCATGGAGCCAATGTTTGAGTAGAGGTGTTGCTTCGTAGCTTGTGTGTAGATAGCGTAGAAGATAGGTGATGAAGTCACAGAATAGAGGTAAGGTGTGAGAAGTGAAAAATAGTGTAGTGTTGATAGATAGAATCGTGTGGTGGAGATGAAATTATAGCTATATAAGATAGAAAGTAGGTGATGAATCAATAGTGAACTGCAGGAGCTTCTTCTTTGAAGGTGGCAAATCACGGAAATGTTTTCTCTGGTGATTCATTTCGTGCTGTGTGCTTCTGATGTCTGCTGATTGTGTTGTTCGCCGTGCTTTTCGTGTCGTTCATGTCGTATTCTGTGTCTCAGTGTTTCTGGTGTAGCAGTGCTAGCTGATGCTGTGCTTTGTCGCAGTGGCGTGTCGTATATTGTTTTGTGCGTGTGTATGTGTGTGGTGGGTGGATGGTCATGCAGGTAAGGGGGGGAGTAGTAGTGTGTGTAGTGTGGATGTAGCGCCATAGGACCATTGTGATGGGATTTAGGTTGTGTTGTTGCCCTGTTGTGCTGTGTTATTCTTCGTGTCGCTTGTGTCGGCTGCAGTTTTGTCTTCATGTCGTTGCTGTGTGCTGCTGTCTTCGTCTTCCGTCTGCTGTGTGTGTCGTGTGCTGTGGCGTCGGGTGTGCTGCTCGTGCTCTTAGTCCTGCTGTGCTGTAGTCTTGCTGTGTGGGCGTGTTGTTGGTGTTTGTTCGTGTGGTATGGTGTGCTTCGTGTTGCTTGTTTTGTTTTGTTCGTGCTGTCTGTGTCGTGTCGTTGTGTACGGGCATTGTGGTTGTTGTGCTATTCACTGCTGTGTGTTGTCGTTGTACGGTCCCGTGTGCGCTTGTTGCTTACGTCTGTTTTGTGCCTGTGTGTCGTCCAATTTTAGTCTTTCGAGTGTTGCTGCTGATGTGCCTGTGTTGATGCTGTGCTTTGTGTGTGAGTGTCAGATGTGCTGTCGTGTCCGCAAAGTGTCTCTCTGATTGCTGTCGTGCGTGTGTCGAGTGTGTTATTCAGTTGCCTGTTGACATCTTTGTGTATGCCCCTATCAACTTTTGCTGCTGTCGTGTGTGTCGAATGTGCCTCGCTCACTTGTTGTGTGTCGGATTGTTTCTTGTCGGGTTCGTTGGTGTCTGTGTTCTTTAGTGTGTCGTGTGTCTGTGTGTCTGTTGCTTTGTCTGTCTTGTGTAGTGTGTTGCTGTGTATCTGTGCAAGGTCGTTCATACAGAATCGTAGTAATCATATTGACATACGTTCACTAGTGTGTGTGTGTGATCGACTGTCATCGTTGATGTGTAGATCGTGTATTTCGAATGCTATTGTCAGTGTGTAGATGACCTGTATAGTGGTGGTGTAGTCGGTGTGTAGTCTGTAACTAGTGTGATGTGTCGCCATGCTACAGATAGTGTCGCTCAGTTTCTGATGAACCGTTGAGAGTTGGTAGTGATGTATGTGCAAAGTCCAATGGGATCAGTGTTTTCCAGTGGAACTGTGTTGTAGTGCATAACGTTATCATGCATATCTGCTGTGTGCTGACTGCTGTGTAGACACGTGGAGTGTCCTCGATGTTAGTGTGCTGTTTGACTGGACACTAGTGGCCTGTAGTGTGTGTTCACACGAATGATTGGTGAAGTGTGTATTGTGTTTACAGTGTTGTGTGATAGTTATGACGATTGTTGAGTAGTAGCTGTGTGTGTTGCTTTTTGGTGTTTGTGTTTTGTTTTGATATATCCTTGCTTGTGTTGTGTCGTGTCCGTTTCGTGTCTGCTTGTCTTGTGTCGTTATTTCGTGTGATGTGCTGTAGAGCCCTTCGTTTGGCCCCCCTCTGTAAAAAAGTTGTCGCTGTGTTTTGATAGAATAGGTGCTGCTGTCAGTCGCATGTGTCGTTTGACCTGTTGTCGCTTAGCTTCGGTGTTCTTGCTGTGTGCCGGTAGTGTTAATGTGTTGTATGTTGATGATCCGTGTGTTTCTATCGGGCTGGGTAAGTCGTGTTTCGTGTTCGTACGTTGAGTGTGACTTGCTGCTGTTGCTGTGCATGATCGATTGTATGTTGCATTTGCTTGCCTCTGTTCGTTGTGCTGTGTGTTGTGGTATTGGTGTATTGTAGTTGCTGAGTTGTATGTCGTTTGGCTGATGTGTCGATGTGTGCTTTGTATATAGTGGTGTCAGTGGTGTGTCTAGTTGTGTGCTGTGGTGTTGGGTTGTCGCTGGCATGTACTAGCCTGTGCGTGTGGTGTGTGTACTTTTTGGCCTGTGTTGTGTCTGCTTGTCGTCGTCTGTGCTATGTCTTTCTCCATTCTGTTGTTAGACTCGTAAGTGTGTGCTGTATGTGGGTTTTGTGTTAACGACTTGTAGTGTGTGTGTAGGTGTGCAGACTCCAGTGTCGTGCATGTGCCAGTCGCCTGTCGATGCATGCTACGTATGTTCGTAGGTAGTGTGCTAGTATGGTGTCCGTGTAGGTGTTTGTCGATGTTGTGAGCGTATTAGTTCTTAGTGACTCGTGCTCTTGCTAGTGTCGATGTGTGAGGATTCCTGCCCGTAGTGCTGTATGTAGTGGGCACGATAGTCAGCTGACGTGCTAAAAAGTCCTTGGTCGTGTGCCAAACATAGTCGTAAGTGATGATAGAGTGCCTAGTGTCTAGTGCGGTTAGTAGACGTGAGTAAGCCGTAGTGCTATGTGCAGTCGTGATGAGGTGGGGCTGCGATGATGTGTCGTTGCAGTGTTGTGTGTCTCGATTTCAGCCTATAGCACAAAATCCAATGTGTTCCCAGTTGTGTGTATCTCCATACGATCGCTTGTGGATGCCTGTAGGTGGAAGTAGTGTGTGGGATCAGTTGGTGAGGGTATGCTGTGGGTGAATGTAGGGAGGTTAGGAATGGACTAGTTATGCATTTGCATATGTAGCTCGGTCGTGATAGATCCATGTGTGAGCCTCTGGTGCGCGAGGGAGTGTTAGGCGTGTGTGTGTGTATTGATGTGCGTAGTTTCTGTGTTCGTCGCTTAGCCTTGTCGGTGTGCCTGTCTTTGGTTGTGTCGTGCTGTTGTTGTTGTGTTTGTTTTGTTTGCTATGTTTTTAAGCGCTCTATTGTTAGCAGTGTTGTTGTGGTTGGAATGGTCACAAGTTAGGTGGGTGGGGCGGGGGGTGGTGGGTGGTGTGGGGTGGCGGTGGTGTGGTGGGGTGGGGGTGGGTGGTGGGTGGTGGTGTGTGTGGGTGGTGGTGGGTGTGGTGGGGTGTGAGGGAGGGGGGTGGTGTGGGGGTGGGTGTTTGTGTGTGTGTGTGTAGTTGTGTGGTGGTGGGTGTGTGTTGTGTGTGTGTGTGTGTAGTGTGATGGTGGGATGTGTGTGTGGTGTGACTGTGTGTGTAGTTTGTGTTTGTGTGTGTGTGTGTGTGTGTCGTTGTGTGGTGTTTTTGTGTGGTGTGTGGGTGATGCTGTGTACATAGAGAGACCACAGCAAACATACTAGATAGATCGACAGACGACAAAACAGCAGATAGATACCGAGAGGGACAGCGCCAGATGCGAGAGATGATATCGAAGTAGAATCGGATCTAATAGATAGATACGCTTATAGTGTACAGAAGCAGCTGAAATTCAATTTGAAACTGAGACGGGACCTGTCTCTACTGTGGACATCATAAACTGACCCACCGAATCCGAGAATGGCGGACTTGGTGTGACCATCCCAGTTAAATGACCCTCATTGTGCCCTCAGCAAACCATAAAATCAGTTCAAATCATGCGAGCGCATTTGTGTGATATTTCAATTCGTGTCACAATCAATGAACCCAGTTAACTATCTAAAGCTACGTGGCAAAAGAGATTTTTAAAACTGAGAATAAAATTGGGTGAGAGAATTGTAGAGATCAATAAACATAAAACTCATACCGCATTTTTTTCCAAATGCTTTTTTAAATGTCCTTTTCCCCCCTTTATTATACTTATAAATAGAATTGCAGGCATGGATAAACATACGACAAAAGTGGCTCTTTTCACACGCATTTTTTAATTTTCTGTTCTCCCTTCATCATACTTTAACAGACTTTTTCCTCCAATATTGATAGCAGAAAAAAAAGCAACACAGTTGATGCCTTCCTTTTTAACACCTACTAAAAGGAATTATCAATTCAACTTGAAGACTTTTCGGAACTCCTATCAATCGTCCCAGTATGTATAAAAACACAAAATGCAAAGCATCATATAAACTACTCCAGTTTATCTTGAATACGCGTGAGATTTCCATAAAGACGAAAAAGCCGTTTTGGGCCGCTATAGCCGTTAGTAACGGCTATTCCGGTAAACATCGGGCAACATCCGAGACCCATAATGAAAATACCACAAATTTTCAGGAAGATCGGCCTAGTACTTTCTGAGATATTCCATAAAGAAGAAAAACCGTTATGGGCCGTTATAGCCGTTAGTAACGGGTTTATAACGGTAAAATCAAACATCGGGCATCATCCGTGACCCATAATGAACATACCTACAAATGTTCAGAAAAGATCGGCCCAGTAGTTTTGTCTGGAGCGAGTGGAACATATTTTGACCACGGACGGACAGACACACACACAGACTGCATTTCTTCGTTCCCATTGTAAAGTACTCCCTGTTCCTATAAGAACTGGGTGTACAAAAAGTGTCCGTTTACTCTGGTGCAGAAGGGGGAACTTGCTGGGATGTATGCCTAAATAACTATGTATGCACATGCAGGTATCATCTGTGCGCAGGCACATAACGGAACAACTACGGCACCCAGCCAAGCGGTGTCATTACGTGAATATTTTCATGTCAGAAATCCTTGATGAAAGACCAGTGAACTCTTTCATGTCCTGTCCCTCCGGTACCAAGCCTTGTCCCACCATGAAGGAAAGAGAAAATGAAGAGTTCGGCTGGTCACGTTTCAGGGATGATGGCTTTGCCATCAATCAGTGTGGAGCTAATATTCCTTTTATTTGCCAAATTCCTATCAAACCGTCTCTCAACAGATGTCATAATGGAGCACTCTCATGGTGCCACCATGAGCTGTTTGGATTTAGAACGATCTTGAAAAATAAGTTTTTTTATCGACATGTTTTGAAATCATGAGCATTCTTCTCTTCCACCAGTAAACTGATATTCTCCAGCGGTGGTTTGATGGTTTAATTCAAGGCGGGACTTGGCTGAGAATGAGTCGTTTTCAGACGACAACCTTCTGCCAAAAAATGATCCAGGAATATGCAGATTAACTTGCCCTTTGGAGAGTGAAAAAAAAGAGAGAAAGTTTCTGGACGTGTAGTTTGGCAAATTGGTCGGTGGCGTGTACATAAAAATATATAAGGATGCAAATAAACGAGGACACGTGGAACTGAATGTGACAAAAATCAAAACAACAACAACGCTAACAAAGACCACATTAAAATCACATCATCATGGGGACATTTTCGTAGGTCTTCTCTCTCATCTCTCTCTCTCTCTCTCTCTCTCTCTCTCTCTCTCTCTCTCTCTCTCTCCTCTCCTCCTCTCCTCCTCCTCCTCCTCCTCTTCTTCTTTTTCTTCTTTTCTTCTTCTTCCTTCTTATCTTCTTCTTCTTCTTCTTCTCTTCTTCTTCTTCTTCTTCTTTCCTCTGAAACTCATATTCACTGTCTCTCCCTATCCAATTCTGGTTTTATTTGTAAGTCTTATAGATTTACCAATACTCTTTGCTTTTTTCTGTCCTATGCTGCATAGAAATGATGTGAACTGCATGCTTGTTTTCTTTCAAGCAGGAGTATGAATGTGGAAATGACTGTACGATGAGAGAGAGAAGATAAGAGAGGATACGTTAAGGTAAAATAAGATAAGAAAAACCTTATCACAAAAAAGAGAAACTCTGTCAGAGGCAATTAACATCACATAAACATGAATGAACAGAGCATCAATTATGCATCAAAAACCAGTAATCAGCGTGTTCATCAGATGCAATTGATTATATACCACACAAGGCTTCGTATTTATACACATATATCATATTACACACCCTCTAAATACACAGCTACCGAAATTTCTAACGTTAAGCATAGAATCAAAAGTTAAGAAAGGAATATCAGATGAAATAAAGTGTGGATATATTTATTCATCTCCCTTCCTACACACACACACACACACACACACACCCACAACACACACACACACCACCCACGCACGCACGCACCCACGCACGCTCGCACGCACGCACACACGCACGCGCACCATGCACGGTCGAACGGACGGACGGACGGACGGACGACGGACGGACGGACGACCACACACACACACACACACACACACACACACACACACACACACACACACACACACACACACACACACACACACACACACACACACACATACTACATAACACATGTACATATACATTAAAAGTGTTCAGAATACAAAATTTGGCATTTTAAGGGGGAAAAAACTGAGAGAAAATAGAGTGTGAATTCATATGTTATTCAAAAACAGAAGAAGAAACCCATTATGCTCTAAGGCAGTTGTTGATATCCGTGGTGCTAATTCGTTATGCATGCTGAGAACGTCTATGATTATTCATTGAGATGCTGATATCCATGATGCTGGGATGCTGCAAAAGATGGGATGACTGTGTTTGCTCCAGCAATGATTTCGGCGTGTCCACTATGTTTTCTTTTATCATTATTGCTCTCTGATATCATCACAATGGATCTTGTGTCATGATCGGCGCTGATTACTTTTTTTTTTTTTTTATCAAGAAACGAATATGCTGGAGAAGAGAGAGAAGAGAGAGAGAGAGAGAGAGAGAGAGAGAGAGAGAGAGAGAGAGAGAGAGAGAGAGAGAGACAGAGAGAGACAGACAGACAGACAGAAGATAGACAGACAGACAGACAAATAGATAGATACATAGACATATGGATGGGTAGATATAGAGGATGGAGATGGATACATACATACATACATACATGCATACATGCTACATGCATACATGCATGCATACATACATACATACATACATACATACATGCATGCATACCTGCATACATACATACATACATACATACATACATACATGCATACATGCATACATACATACATACGTACATAGGCATAATTGTTTACAAAGCACATCGTATCAAAAAGGGGTGGGGCGTGGGGGTGGGTGGGGATGAAATGGTTTAGTTTTTGTGTAAAGAACCAAAGCATATCATAATAAAAAAAAAAGGGGGGGGGATAGAAGGTTGAAATGGTCTAGTCTGGGGTAGAGATACAGAACTCATCATAACAATAAAAGGGAAAAAAAAGATTGAAATGGTCTAGTGTTGAAACACATGATGACAATTAAAAACAAGATGCAAAGCATCTAAAACATACTCCCAGTTTATCTTGAACACGTGTGAGATATTCCATAATAAAAGATAAAAACCGTTATGAGTCGTTATGGGCCGTAAGTAACGACTATAACGGTAAAATAACACATCGGACATGATCCCTGATCCATAATGAACATACTTACAAATTTTCAGAAAGATCGGCCAGTAATTTCTAAGATATTCTATCAAGAAGAAAACCGTTATGGCCGTTATAGCCGTTAGTAATGGCTATAACGGTTAAAATAACACACTGGACATCATCCGTGATCCATAGTGAGCATACCTTTAAATTTTCAGAAAGATCGGCCAAGTACTTTCTGAGATATTCTATAAAGAAGAAAAACCGTTATGGGCCGTTGTAGCCGTTAGTAACAGCTATAACGGCAAAATAACACATCGGGCATCATCCGTGACTCATAACGCCTACAAATTTTCAGAAAGATCGGCCAAGTGCTTTCTGAGATATTCCATAAAGAAGGAAAACCGTTATGGGGCGTTATGGCCGTTAGTAACGGTTATCACGGTAACATAACACATCGGGCATGATCCGTGATCCATAAAAGTACATACTACCTACAATTTTCAGAAATAATGGCCAAGTACTTTCTGAGCTATTCCACACACAAAAATAAAAACCGTTATGGGCCGCTACAGCCGTTAGTAACGGATATAACGGTGAAATAACACATAGGGCATCATCCGTGACCCATAATGTACATGCCTACACATTTTCAGAAAGATTGGCCAAGTACTTTCTGACTTTATGGAGAGAAAACAAAGTCTGACAGAGACTGTGGCTATGACCTGCCCCCGCATTTATAAGAGTGTGCTGAACACCAATCACTTCACCGGTGAGGACAACTCAGAGAACACCAACACCCACCACAACTACCAGTCAGTCGGGGCTGATGAAGACCAGCAGTAGCTGGCCGAAAATTTTCCCCTACGGTAAATTTTTATTAGGACTCTTGAGTCAGAACACACAGAAACATGAGTAACCCGGAGTCGGAAAGTGTCTTTGCTCAAAGTACTTTCTGAGATATTCCATAAAGAAGGAAAAACCGTTTTGGGCATTATGGCCTGTAGTAACAGCTATAATGGTAAAATAACACATCGGGCACCATCCTTGACCTATAACAAACATACCTACAATTTTTCAGAAAGATCGGCTCGGTAGTTTTGTCTGGAGCGAGCGGAACACATTTTGAACACACGGACGGATGACGGACAGACACACACACACAACACACACACACACACACACACACACACACACACCCACACACACAGCGTTTCGTTCCCATTGTAAAGTACTTCCTGTTCTATAAGAACTGGGAGTTCAAAAAAGGGGGATGGGGGGTGGGGGTGGTCTAGTTTCGTGTAGAGAAACAAAGAAACCTCAAACAATAAAAGGGAAAAATGGCTGAAAAGGTTTGGCTTTGTGTAGAGAAACAAAGCACATCATTACAACACGAAAAGGAAACATGATACAAAGGCGTTGCTGTTGTTGTTTGTTACTTATTAAAATCACTGAAGAACAGGGGTAGAGAATGGGACAGGAGAGAGAGGAGAGAAAGAGCGAGAGAGGAGGGTGGGGGGGGGGGGGGGGGGGGGGGGGGGGAGGGAGAGACAGACGGACAGACAGACGAAAGACAGACAGACAGAATGAGGACAGGGGAGAGAGACAGACAGAGAGAGAGAGAGGAGAGAGAGAGAGAGAGAGAGAGAGAGCGAGAGAGAGAGAGAGAGAGAGAGATGTGTGTGTGTGTGTGTGTGTGGTGTGTGTGTGTGTGTGTGTGTGGTGTGTGTGTGGTGTGTGTGTGTGTGTAACTCTAGTAATCCTTCTCCTTTCAGAAATTGTTTCAACAACGAGGGAGAGCTTTTACTTACCTTCCATTATCATAGTCTCTGCATTCGTTTTCCCCTTCACCCTTCCCACCATTCCGAACACACACACACACACACACACACACACACACACACACACACACACACACACAGAGGCGCAGGCGCAGGCGGGCGAGTGCACGCACCACACACACACATACATAAACACACGCATGCGTGCACGCCCCCAAAGAGAGGGAGAGACAGACAGACAGACAGACAGACAGACAGACAAACGGACAAACGGACAACAGACAGTGATTGAGAGATGGGAAGAATTGAAATCTCGAGAATACACCACTGGCGAGGAACATGGACACAAAACTAATGTACACACAAATACGACAGTAGTGCGATCAAACAGTTTCATATCCGTCTGTTTTTTCATCATCCCAACCGCCGGAGGCAAGACTGGCGATCAGTTGGAGGACCCATTTATGTCACACAATAGAGAGAAGAAAAAACAACAACAACAACAACAAATCAGCAAGAGTAATGAGGTGGAAAGACGGAACAAATACATAAATAAATGATGAGGCCATTCTAAACATGATTGTAACATTCTCGCTTGTCACTGAGTGCAAATGTTTTAAAACGATTTTCTTTTTCTGTTATCCTCATTACGTTCGTAGGCCAGCGGGTTTTTCGTGGCATTTTTTTTATACGGTCCACAAGGCCAGCAGGGAATGAACGTGTAAAGCACGAAGGGAATGGAATATAAGCTTAACTAGTCACATCAATACCGTGCGCGCGCGCGCGCGCGCGGTGTTTTGCACACACACTCACGCACAGACACACACACACAGACACACACACACACACACACACACACACACACACACACACACACACACACACACAACACGCACGCACGCACGCACGCACGCACGCACAGAGAGAGACAGACAGAGAAAGAGACAGACAGGGGGAAACAGAGAGAGACAAAAACAGATAGACCCACAGCCAGACAGACAGCCTCAGAGAGAGAGAGAGAGAGAGAGAGAGAGACCCGTGAGAGAGAGAGAGAGAGAGAATCGTCAAAGTTAGAACTAATACAAAACTGAAAATCGACAACAGCGCCTACTCTTATTGAACTCTCTCTTCCTCTCAACCTTTTCTTTTCTCTTTCTTCTTTTTGTTTCTTTGTCCTTTTGTTTTGTTTTTGTTTTAATTTTCATAAGTACTTCTAAACTCCGAAATTTTTCCAGAAACATAGACACTGACAGTATTCGGTTACAAAAAAAAATTGTGCAAAATGATCGAGTGAACACTAATTTAACTTAAAAAAGATTAGACGTTTAACGGTGGTGTACAGTTAATTTCTCTCTCTCTCTCTCTCTCTCTCTCTCTCTCCTCTCTCTCTCTCTCTCTCTCTCATCTCTCTCTCCTCCCTCTCTCTCTCCCCTATTCAAACACTTGATAATGCACAAAGACATTGGCAAACATTGTTTGGTTATTTGGTTATTTGCTTTGAAAAAATATAGCTGTGAGGAAAACGTGCGTTTTGATGATGTTCTTGAACATTTCGCCTAGAGATAATTACAGTGTTGGTAGAAATCAAAGAAGTGGTTGCATTAATTAAGGAAGAACTGAACAAAAAAAAGATGTCCACCATTGCGCTCCTCACCTGCCTAAATAGAGAGTATGGATGTCTGCATGGTGGAATGTTACTCATCAATCTACCCTCTAACTCCAAGACCTGCCCGTTCATCTGTACTGCCATTGAAGTGAAAGGACCCAGTTCACGCATGACTCTCCAAGTCTTCAACTGCCAAACCACTAACTTGATCTACATCATCCACCACTGCACCGTGTGCTCTAAACTTTACGTTGGTGAGACCGGACGCTCTCTGACTGTCAGATTCAAGGAACACCTCGCTGACATTAAATACAACAGGGACAAACCAGTAGCCAAGCACTTCAACCTCCCCAGCCATTCTGCACACATGCAAGAGTGAAGGGCTTGTGGCTCATGAAAAACTAGTGGCTGTAGAGACAGGAAGGATATGGAGTCTCACCTGATTCAAAAACTTGGCACCAGAAATCCAGCTGGTATCAATGAAAAAGCGTAGTAGCAATTCTCTTTTTTTTTTTTTTTTTTTTTTTTTTTTCCGTGCCAATTCAGGTGGACAATGACCTATTATTCCCTTTCCCTTCCTTTAATACTTACCTGTGCATGGTTGGTCTGCATCAGTGGCCTCTTCGTGACCATAGAGCCTAGCGCCTACTGGGATGATCGTTTGAGAGCCTATATCTTTTGCCAGAGTTTCCGAGTAGGGTTAGCTCCCCCAGTCCTCCTGTCTTTTTTTTTTTTTTTTTTTTTTTATTTTTTTTTTGTATTATTAAACCTTTAATTTTTTTTTTTTTTTTTTCATTCTCTCTCCATCCTCCCCTCCTTAGCCCCTTCCCCCCCTTCTTTCCCCCCCTTCTTTCCCCCCTTCCCCCTCCCCTCCCCCCCCCCTCGCCCCTGTCCCCTTTCCTTCTTCCCCTCTCTCCCTTTTTTTTTTTCCCCCTTCCCCCTCTTGCTCCCCTTTTACTTTGTTTTTCTTGTTCTTTTTTCCTCCCTCTCTCCTTTCTGTCCCTCCTTCCCTTTCTACCCCCCCCCTACCTCCCCCTTTTCCCTCTCGTCTCCCTAGTCCCTATTCTCTCCCTTTTAGTCACACCCCTTACTTTTCCTGTTGTTGTTCTTCCTTTCTCGCTCCCACCTTCTTCCTCTCCCTTGGGTTCATTTTCAGTAGGCATTCTCCCCCCTGTTAGGGCTCCTCTCTTACATTCTCTTCTTTGCCTTCCTCCCCCTTTAGCACTTCTCTTCCTCTTATCCTTCTCCTCCTGTAGGGCCCTCATACCGTCCTCTTTTTCGTTTCTTTCTTTCTTTCTCCCTGGACCCCTGCCCCTCTCGGGCCTCCTTCCTCCCGCGTTCCCTTTCCGTCATTTTCCTCTTTTTTAGGGCGCCACCAGACGGAGTTACCTACCTCCCTAGGCTTCTTTCTTCATTCCTTTTCCAGTTCTGCCCTTATTTTTGCCTTTTGCACCTCCCCCTCCCCCATTTTGCGGTTCCCTATAGGTATATCCCCTTAACCCCCCCCCATACTGGTCCTCTCTTTTACCTTTTCTCTTACTCTTTTCTCCTTCCCCCACCCCCCCCACCCATTCCCTACCCTCCACCTGCCCCCCCCCCCCCCCCCCGTTTGTTTTTTTTTTTTTTTTTGTGTCAGTGGGTGTGTTTGTGTTTTGTGTGTGTGGTGTTTGTGTGCCTCTCATCATGACCTCATATCTATCTTTTGTGTGTTTGTTCTTTTTTGCGTTTGGACCTTTTTTTTTTCTGGTTGCGCCACCATAGCACCACCTACCTCCCTGTCTATTCTAGGTTAACCAAATGTGTGTAATTTTTCCTCTGTGTTTTGTGCTTTTGGGTTGGGCAACCACCCCGCCACGCATAAGGCACCTGACCCTTGGTTCCTCCCCCCCCCCCCCCCCCAAATTAACCCCCCCCCCTAAGCAAGAACCCCCCACCCCCAATTTCCCCCCCCCCCCCCCCCCCCCCCCCCCCCCCCCCCTACCCATTGCCCCCCCCAACCCCCACCCCACCCAAAGTAGGCCCCGCGTATTGTTTAACCCCCCCCCCCCCCCCCGTGTACCCCGCCCCCCCAACCCCCCACAATAGGACACCCCCCCCCCCCCCCCACCCCCCCCCCCCTCCCCGTCCCCCCCCACCCCCAACCTTTCCTCTTCTTTGTTGTTTTCCCCCTTCCTCGTTGTCCCCTTTGTAGGTGTTTGTGGTGTCTGTGTGGTTCCCGCCCTGTGCCCATTGGCGTGTGTAGTTTTTGTGCATGTGTGTTCGCACGCGCGCGCGTGCACACTTGTATGTATTGTTTGTGTGTGTTTGTGGTGGTTTGGGTTGTGGGTGTGTGTGTGGTGTGTGTGTGTGGTGTGTGGTGTGTGGTTGTGGTTGTGTCTGCGAGCAAGAGTTTTTTTGTTCATGTGGAAGGGGGGGGGGGGGGGGGGGCGAGCCCTGCAGCTCCTAGCTGCGTCTGGCTAGGAGTTTGTTTTTTTTTTTCGGAGTTCTCCCGTTTTTCCCTCACACCCCTTGGCACGCCTTGGTGCTTGGGTAGGGCAACCCCTGGGGTCAGACTTGGGTCGGGGTTGCTTTAGGCGGCTGACCCCCCTCCTCTCCCCCCTCCCCCCCCCCCCCCCCCCCCCCCCCCCCCCCCCCCCCCCCCCCGTCCCTTTGTCCTTTACAATGCTTTTTGGTGCATATTGTATTTCATTTATTGTGTTTTCTCTTGTTCATTTCTTTCATATGCAACACACCCACTACACACAATCACACCCTCCCCTCTCTCTCACTCTTCTTTCCCTCCCCTCCCTGTCCTCTTCCTCTCCACTGTCCTCTCTTCCTCTACTGTCCGTCCTCTTCCTCTCTCTCTCTTCTCTCTCTCTCTCTCTCTCTCTCTCTCTCTCTCTCTCTCTCTCTCTCTCTCTCCCCCCTCTCCTCTCTCTCTCTCCTCTCTCTCTCTCTCTCTCTCTCTCTCTCTCTCTCTCTCTCTCTCTCTCTCTCTCCTCCTTTTCCTCCTCCTCGCTTCACTCTACCCTCTTTCCTCGTGCTCTTCCTCGAACACTACTCACCCCTCTCTCCCACTGCCCCTCTGTCAACTTCATTCACCACTTTGGCTTCACAAGGGGAGTATTGCGCATGTTAATGTCTGTACTGTTTTCATTGTTTTGTCGCTGAGGAAGGCTTATTGCCGAAATTTTCTTGTCTTGTTTTGTGTCGTGCATTAAAGTGCGTTACTTCACACTTTGTTTTGTGTACTCCTCCGCTTTTTTTTCGTCGAACTCATCAATGACATGAAAGCCTAGCTCTGCATGAGAAAGAATTTAACGATTGGTTTTGATGGTCGTGGAACCAGAAGAAAAGACAGGAGGAAGAAGGGGGGGGGGGGAGGGAGGGGGGGGGGGCGGGAGAGAAAAGGCAGATAAAACGAAGAGACCGAAAATACAATTATAGATGTATGAGGAGAAGGAAGAAGATAAGAATGAATGAAAGAAAGAAAGAACGAATGAATATTTGCAACAAAGGAAGAAAGAAAAGAACAGAACAGAAAGGAAGAAAGAATGACAGACAGACAGACAGAGAGAAATGAAAGGCAGATTAACAAGAAAAAGGAAAAAGAAGAAAAGGAAGAACAAGAAAACCGGGAATAGCAGCAAGAACGAAGATAAAAGAACACGAGAAAGAAAGAGACAAAGATAAGAAAGTGACAAGAAAAAGAAGGAAAAAAACAAGGAAAAAGAAAAATGAGAAAGATACGAAGAAGAAGGAGAAGGAGACGAACAAGAACAACAAAAACAAAACCAGGCAGACTAAAAAAAAACAACCAAAAACCCAAAAACAACCAAGGGAGGAGGAGGGGGGGAGTAGGAGGTTGTTGCTACGAAGAGGGAAGCAACAAGAGAAGAAAATGTTCGACAGAAACTGAATATGCCCTTTAAAAATGAATGTCTTTTGACTGTAGTAGTGCAAATAAAATTTAATTCCAGGGATGTAACGTTTTCAATCTGATAGAAACAGATTTTTTTTTCTTTTTTTTTCGCTGAAACCTTATGGTGTGATCTGATGAGAACAGCTACGTAGCTGAGAGACATTTTAACACAGAAATTAGATGATGGAGGCGGAAAAAGAACAGAAGCTATTATCGCCTCAAAAAGGGTAACGTGTGTGCGATCTGCCCAGCGAAACTACCAAGGATTGATGAAAGGTTCGGAGATAATTCTGGAATCGTCTGCTGAAGATCAGAACACCCATTGTCAGTGCCATGGCCAGCTCTGACGAGAAGTTTACAATGGCGCCAGCTGCAATGGAAAAACGGGGAACGTACAGACCAGACTCTCCCACTTCGCAGCAGCGTCTGAAAGCGGGTTGCTCTCAACTTTTCTGACCAGCACTGCAGGCGGCTGTATCTCTCGGGCCTGGCTGACGTCGGGGTGTAGTATCACAACAAGCGCGGATGACAGTGCTGTTGAAAGCCTCCGATCAAATAGATCTTCAAATCGTCTCTTTAACAAAAAAAAAATGTCATGAAGGACTTGGCTTGCCGGACATCAGCATCACGACCAACGTGATACTGATAACTTCATGTGGATTTAGGGCAGGAATTTGGGTTGCGCTATTTTATGGGGATGTCGGAATGTGAGAAGAAAATGTCGTGGAAAACACTATAATAGTGTCAATGACAACAACTAACGGTAATGATGTAGAAATTGTGGAACAGATGGTTGAGAGGAGATGGGTGGACTGAAAAAATGATTTTGAAACAAAAAAGTAAGAAGAAGAAAAAGAAAAACATGAACATGAATTAATGATGAATATAAATGATTATGATGAAGACGATGATATTAATGGTGATGATGATGATGATGATGATGACGACGACGACGACGACAAGAACAAGAACAAACAACCTCAACAATGATTATAATAATGACGCAATAATGATAATGACAATAATAGTAATAACGACAATAATAATAATGCTTATTATCTTTTTTATTATTATTATCATCATCATTATTATTATTATGACAATAACTAACAACCACACTCACAAAGTTTGTGTGTGTCTGTATTGTTGCTGTTATCGTTGTTGTTGTTGCTGTTCATGTGGATGTTAGGCAGGAATCTGGGTTGCGCTGTTTTATGGAAATGTCGGATTGTGAGATGAAAATGTACGTGGAAGACACTATAATGGCGTCAATGACAACAACTGACGGTAGCGATGTAGAAATTGTAGAACAGATGATACAGAGAAGATGGATGGATTAAAAAAAATGATTGCGAAGAAAACAATAAAAAAAAAAAAGAAGAAGAACATGTATATGAATTTAAGATAAATATAAATGATTATGATGAAGAAGATGAAACTGATGGTAATGATGGTATCATCATCATCATCATCATCATCATCCATCACCATCATCATAACAACAGCACAACAAAGGCAACGATTACATGACCAACAACAAGTACATTAACTATAGCAACAACAACAATAACAACAACAACCATTATCATTTTCATTATCATCGTCATGAGAAGAAGAACAACAATAACAACAACAACAACAACAACAACAACAGCAATAAAAACAACAGCAACAACAATAACAAAAACAACAAAAAGAATAACAACGAAAACTTGATGATGATGATGACGACGACGATGACAAGAACAAGAACAACAATAAGAACAACAACAATGATAATGATAAGAGTGTAATAATGATAATAGTAATAATAATAATGATAAGAATAATAATTACAATAATTATGATAACAATACTAAACAACCACACTCAAAACGTATGCATATGTTTGTATTGTTGTTGTTGTCGTTTGTTGCTGTTATTGTTATTGCAGATGATCTCTTTAAACCTGCCGTCATTCTAGCTTCCATAACTCTGGTTGATGGTTGCTGGCAGAGGATCTCTTTAAACCTGCCGTCATTCAATCTTCCACAACCCTGGTTGTTAGCAGAGGATCTCTTTAAACCTGCCGTCATTCAATCTTCCACAACTCTGGTTGCTGGCAGAGGATTTCTTTAAACCTGCCGTCATTCAATCTTCCACAACCTTGGTTGTTAGCAGAGGATCTCTTTAAACCTGCCGTCATTCAATCTTCCACACCCTGGTTGCTAGCAGAGGATCTCTTTTAAACCTGCCGTCATTCTGGCTTCCACAACCCTGGTTGCTGGCAGAGGATCTCTTTTAAACTCTGACCTTGCGCTGAGGCCATATGGGATTGAATCCCGCTGGTGTCTAGCAATATGTATAAAAAAAAAATTTCTTTTATGCTCTTCCTGATCCTTCCACTCGCCTCTCTCTCTCCCAACGCGGTGTCATTACTGTGGTGTCAGCGACGTGTACGATAATCCCTTCCCATCACTTTCCCTTCCCTAAACCCCAACCCTCTCCTACCCCCCTCGTCTACAATGCGATCATGCTTGACGTCGACGTCAAACCCGAATGCATTCACCACCTTACCACGCCAGTCTATCAACATTGCTACAGAAACAGCCCACTCTTCTCCTACTACCCTTCACCCTCCCGCTCGCTTCCCCTGAATAACTGAATAAATAAAAATTAGTTTTACACAAAAAGGTGTGTAGGAGAGGGGGGGGGGGGGGGAAGAATTGAAGAGGGAGAAAAAAAGTGGGGGCAATGGTGGAGAAATAAAATTCACTAACTGCAAAGGAAAAAAGTTCCATTGGAAAGCTCGACTGTTCCAACTCCCCACCCCTACCCCACCCTCAGCCCCGTCATCGCCCGAAAACTGTTAAAGGAAGTAGAGA
This sequence comes from Conus betulinus, assembly GCA_016801955.1. NCBI lineage: Eukaryota > Metazoa > Mollusca > Gastropoda > Neogastropoda > Conidae > Conus > Conus betulinus. The sequence goes on along the minus strand of JADBJO010001041.1, from coordinate 476,891 downwards.
GATGGGAAAGAAGGATGTCGGGATGGGGTGGGGTGAAAATGGACGCGAGATTTGGGGGTGCAAAGAGAAGGCATGAAGCAGGAGGGAGTTCAGGGCGGACAAACACAGGGGCGAGTAGTTGGGATCAAGACAAAGCCTGAGCAATGCTGTATAGCTACGGAACAATGCACTAGGGCGAAACAGAAAAAAAAACCTGAAGGGCGTACGTAACTCCGTGTAAGTACAGGACGTCAATAGGCACCACTCGGCAGCCGCTGTGACTGGTTAGTCAA
>JADBJO010001041.1:469119-471619 GCA_016801955.1 Conus betulinus | reverse complement strand
TGTGTCTTAAGAGGTTATCTTTTTTATATTTTTCTACTTTTCACAAGAAAATGTAGCTTGTTTTTGCTCTTTCATTATTTTCTTTTGCTTCTTAGGTGGCATCTTTGGTTAGTTTTTTGAAAACTCAACAAACATACTATGGTATTGCACACCAGCCTTTTTCTGGTATAGCATTCTTCCTAAAACTGAAAAGGCAGAGGAGTCAAATTGCCACTTTCCGCAGTCACTGAGGAGAAACAATCAGGTTTCGAAATACCGGTATCTGACCAGGAGTTATATGTTAGTGAGCTTCCTCCCCATTGGAGATGGTCTCCCACTTCGGAGACTATACGCTTGCTGAAGGTTCATTTTGAGAAGCATTTATTATTCCCCATTCAAGCACATACTGTCAGTTAGGCAGCATCATCTACCACTGAAGATATGAATGCTTATCCCCCCCCCCCCCCCCCCCCCCATTTCTACAATCTGAGACATAAGAGCAAGCTTTGTTTATAATTCAATATTTCTTGCAGTCATTGCAACACCTAGCTGCTCTCTAAGTTGCTGGAATGGTGCTCGGTACTTTATCCTTGGAATTTATTGTTTTATTGTAATTTAGTCCCTTGTGGATTCATTCCAAGAACTGGCCCTCAGCACTTGTGTCTTAAGAGGTTATCTTTTTATATTTTCTACTTTTCACAAGAAAATGTAGCTTGTTTCGCTCTTTCATTATTTTCTTTCATTATATTTCTTGCATTCATTGCAACACCTAGCTGCTCGGTAAGTTGCTGAGCACCATTCCAGAAATTTTCAGAGCAGCTTGGTGTTGCAATGACAGCAAGAAATATTGAATTATAAAATTATATACGAAGCTTGCTCTCACGTCTTAGATAGAAAAAAAAATTAGGGGGAGATAAGCTTTCATATCTGCAGGGTAGATAATTCTGCCTAAGTGTTTGCCTTCTCAAAATAAGCCTTCAGCAAACTTATAGTCTCCAAAGGAGAAACAATCTCCAAAGGGGAGAAAACTCACTAACATAATTATCATAACTCCTGGTCAGATAGCGGTATTTCGAAACCTGATTGTTTCTCTCCTCAGTGACCTCAGACAGTCCTAACTTGACTCCTCTTGGCCTTTTAGGTTTTAAACAGAATGCTATCACAGAAAAAGGCTGGTGTGCAATACCATAGTATGTTTGTTGAATTTTCAAAAAAAAAAGAAAAAAAAAACACCAGGGTTCCCTCATGCAACTAGTGAAGGGTTTTCATATTCACGATATATGTTCTTAATTTTATGTTTCCATTTCCTTCATCTTCACCCCACCCCTTTTTTTATAAGTTCAAATCTTCGCCAAGTCATTAGAATAATGGCGGAAGAATTGTTTACTCTGCACTTGTTTCCCCCACTACTTGATTGTTCAATATCATATATATATATATATATATATATATATATATATATATATATGTGTGTGTGTGTGTGTGTGTGTGTGTGTGGTGTGTGTGTGGTGTACTTAAAAGAAATCGTAAGACTTGAACTGGGCTGCATTCTAACAATTATTTTTAATAAATTTTCGCCTTGTTCTTTATGAAAAATAAATGTTAGAATGCAGCCCAGTTCAGGTCTTATGATTTCTTTTGAGTGTATGCTGACTATTGTGAGCATTGTCTGCTTGAACGGATTCCTTGGTGGAGGTGTGCCTGATTATGGAAATCTGAATCACACACACACACACACACGCGCGCGCGCGCGCGCGCGCGCACACACACACACACACACACACACACATATATATATATATATATATATACATACATATATATATATATATATATATATATATATATATATATATATATATATAAATGTATATATATATATATACACACATTAAGAGATTATTCATACAGGCCTCAGCTACGCATAAAGCGGTGAATGAGAAAAAAGTAACGCTTCATGATATCATATACCAAAGAAGTGCTATAACAATCGATATAGCAGTCATCTTATAAAGTAATTTCTCTATATTTAAAAGCCTTATTAAAAAAACAAACAAACAAACACACACAAAAAAGAAAACTTTTTGATCGCTGCATGCTTGTCTGGAGATGGCCATAGGGTCTACAGGTCTTGAAGGCAGATATATTTATATTGCCTGCTCGGAGCCTTCAAAAGGGATTGCGATGTTTCCCTTATGCAGCTAGCGAATAGTTTTCATATCTGTATTATATTTTCTTAATTTCATGTTCCCAGTGTCTCCATCTTTAAACTCTCCCCTAACCCCCCCCCCCCCCCCCAAACCCCCCCCCTCCTTAAGTCCAAATCTTTGCAAAGTCGTTACTATGAAGACAGTTGAGTTGTTGGCCTGCGCTTGATTTTCCCCCACTATTAGATTGTTCGTCTATGTATTTGTCTGATCTGACTTTATTCAAGTTTAAAGGGCTGTGCCAGTCTGGAATAAAAGTTACCTTGTGTTAGGTTGTCTTATGGGAGCAAAAGTTACTCCACTTGTTCATTGTT
>JADBJO010001041.1:426619-451619 GCA_016801955.1 Conus betulinus | reverse complement strand
TTTGTAGATAGAGAATAACGTATGACCTGAACGCTGCTGATTACCTATGTGCTAATTACCTGAACGCTGATTACCTGTGCGCTAATTACCTGAAGGCTGATAACCCTATCAGGACCTCGCACATTTAACGAAAAGGATGTAGTCGAATTAGAATGGAAAACAACATTGGGGAGGTGTCATTTCTACAGATCTTGCACATTTCTGTTCACTATAAAAACACACGGCAGGACAACCCGCTTGAAATGTTGCTTGTTCCCTGTTTCACGAAACGGTCGGCATGGTCGTTATAAATGACCCCACACTGCAAAGTAATCCAGTGTTAGTTCATTTCATTTGAAAGCAGTCAAACACATACACTACTAGATTCGTGGAATGTTGCTGAAACAACGAGGTAGATTTAAACTCAACACGACACGTACATTGTGCAAATGTAGCGGTGAATTTGATATTTCTCGGCTTCTTCTTCAGCGTTTGACAGCTACGCAGCTACAGCCGGATCCCAAGGGTGGCGGCACACTCGGCTGTCCGGCGGAGATCGCTGGCAGTCCCCCAGAGTTTTGTCTTGAGGTCCGCCCCTTCTGCCAGGCTGGCACTGATCTCTCATCATTGTGGGGACGGTCCTGGAGGACATGTTCTAGAGAGTGTGGTCCATGGTCGGTAATTGTGGGTGGGCCCCTTTGTGGCAGAGGGGCCCGGCATCGTCCCCCTGACCCACCCCTCCCAAGCCCAAGAAGACGATACCACAACGGCCCAAGTGATCTGTGTAGCCATGTGTCGCATCATGCGGGTTCAGCCGGTTGTTTCAAGCCCACGCGCCCTTGCGGGACGCTGAAGCTCCGACTTTGGTGGGCTTGTGCTCTGGTGATGTCTGGCAACTGGCCGGGGGGTTAGTATTTGAGTTGTCCTTCTTTCCTGCATCCCGCTCTGGGAGGAATGGTCAGCCCAGGGTGCCACACTGGGGCTAGAGGTTATAGCGCGCCTCTTGACCGCATGATGAGCCCGTCCGAGGACACATGGGGTACTTCACTGTTTTAGTGAGGACAGCGGTGCCAGCTGTGGACCCACCCTGTCCTGATAGGACCATCGGGGCTGCTGAGTCATCCAGGGAAGTCTGGCTTATTTCACCGCTAAGCGTCATACCTGAAGGCCGTGTCGCCCTCCACCACCTGTTGACCCGCTGGGTTGGGGATGGTGGCCTCACTACTGGATGTAAGTAGTATGTCCCAGATATTTCTGAACAAGAATCCGCTCATCGTGTTATTTTCATTTTTTTTCTGAACTTTCCGCTGTATGACGTTAGAGATATTGATCTGTAATTAATGACTCGTAATCGTTGATCATGTTATTGTCATTTTTTTTCTGAACTTTTCGATGTGTGACGTTAGAGATATTGATCTGTAACTGATGACTCGTAATCGTTCGTTATGTTATTATCATTTTTTTTTTCTGAACTTTCCGATGTGTGACGTTAGAAATATTGATCTGTAATTGATGACTCGTAATCAAGGCTTGGCAACTTTTAAAAAACCGAAAGGAAATCTGAAACGAGGTAGGGACCAGTAAACGGTAAATAACATACAAGTAAGGTAACTCTTGCTCCCGTGGTGATATGATTATACGCCCATAACTTCAGAGGAATCCTGCTTACAACACCGAATCGCATTGCAAGATTGCCAATGTACAGCACACAGAACAAACAAGGAGACAAGCCCCCCCTCCCCCACCCCCCCCCCCCCCAAAAAAAAAAAAATTTCAAGCTTGCCCATATTCCCTGTACTTGACAGTGTAGAAATGACCAACCACAAGTTTACATTTATTCAAGACTGTTATTTTTTTATTTTCATTTTTCTACTTGTTGCTCTGTCCTAGCTTAGAACACATTTTTCTTGGAATATCTTCTGTTTGTTCTTTGTGTACTGTGTTGGTACTTGTAGTAGACGTTTTGGTAATTGGTATCGTAAGCAACATTCGTTTATAGTGATGGGGGTATAATTATCTTATCATGGGAGCAAGAGTTGCCCCTACTTATTCGTTATTTCCAAAACACGAAGAATGGTACTTGTTTCACGGCACCTGCTGAAGAATTAGTTAACAGGCAATTGCTAGTTCTTGGGGATAATGTATGATCATAGTGAACGACATGCTATTATAACCTACTGCAACGTTGTCAGATCCATAGAAGCATAGCACCTTCGCCTTCTGTATGGCGGTCGAAGGTGGATTGTTGGAAATATAGTGATTAGGCCTGGGGCTCCTATATTGTTCACATTTATCAATTCTAGAACAGAATTGTTCAGGCTGTTAAAACCTTTTTTTTTTTTTTTTTTTTTTTTGCAAACGTCTACAAAAACTACTTTTGTGCCTATAAGAGAGAAAGACAGACAGACAGAAGACAAAGACCGACAGACAGACAGACAGTCAGACAGACAGACAGACAGACAGACAGACAGACAGAGACGCACGCACACAAACAAGTCGAGGAAATATACCATGCGAAAACTGTAAATAATCGCCCACACAGTCTCAGGTGTTGACAGGGCAATCACATGCCGATTGCAAACAGCGCCATCTGTCGTCAGAATACGGCACGGGAAGGCCACTGCCGAATCCAGTCAAACGGCAAACTGAAATGTAAAGGCACGCTGGAGGCTGGTACCAGCTGACATGGAGCTGTTAGTGTTTAAACCTTTTCTTTTTCAAATGTACCTACGAAAGCATCTCCCTTTTCCAAACGAGGGAGAGAGACAGAGAGAGTTAGAGAGAAAGAGAGACAGACAGACAGACACACACACATACAGAGAGACATACAGACAGACATAGAGAGACAGATAGACAGACAGACAGAAACAGAAACAGAGACAGAGAGACATACAGACAGACAGACAGAGACAAAGAGAGAATGCATTTTGCATATACGAACTATATGCCAGATTTTCAATTAAAAGTGTTCCTCTAGAACAAGACTTTTATTGAGCCCCCCCCTCCCCCCTCCCCCTTCTTGTATTCCGAGATTTTGTCTTTTATTCGTAACAACTATAGCAATAACTCTGATGACCATGATGATGATTATAATAATGATAATAATAGTAATAATAACAGTATCAATCATATCAATGTTATCATCATAATCACCCCCATCACCGTATTCAAAAGCACAACAGCATTCATGATCATATCATTTAGAATCACGCTGGTTGTCATAGTAATTTTGTTTGATTAGAGAAATGTAGATCAGACAGACAGCGCAGACAGACAAAGACAGGCAGACAGAGATAAAAGACAGAGAGAGATGGATGGACAGAGAGACGAAGAGGAGAACAGAAAACAAAGTAGAAGGGAAAAAACATCGGGGAGAATGAGAGATGGACAGAGGAAAGAAGTGAGAGAGGTAAGAGATGGAGAGTGGTAAAAAGAGAGAGAGAGAGAGAGAGAGAGAGAGAGAGAGAGAGAGAGAGAGAGAGAGAGAGAGACCACCTGTCCGCTGTCAGACGGTGTTTCATCTTGTACCGAGTCTCAATACAATTTGCGCCTGGCGATGATGGCCTCTTGATGTCATGGGTGATGTCGCGTGCACACAGTTAGCTGGGCTCCACGATCCTTGCTCTGGAAGTAGATTGTTTATTAACCGCATTACATTCTTTGTCTTCAGAGAGCCCGCGTGAAGCTAACAATCATAATAATAACAACAACAATAACAACCGCAAAAAAATGATGTAATGACAAGAACAACAAGAACAACAACAAGGACAACAACAACAACAAGAACTACAACAACAGGAAGAAGATCTAGAAGAAGAAGAAGAAGAAGAAAGAAGAAGAATGATGATGATGATGATGATGATGATGATGATGATGATAATGCTGCTGTTGTTGCTGCTGCTGCTGCTGCTGCTGCTGCTGATGATGATGATGATGATAACTACATTTCAAACACACACACACACACACACACACACACACACACACACACACACACACACACACACACACACACAAGGACGCACGCACACGTACACGTACACACACACACACACACACACCACACACACACACACACACACACACACACACACACACACGCACACACACACGCAACACACACAGAGAGAGAGAGAGAGAGAGAGAGAGAGAGAGAGAGAGAGAGAGAGAGAGAGTCATGAAGGAATTTATAAAAGAAAAAAAGCATCCGCAGACGCACAAGAGCCAATCCCCACCCCCACCCCCACTCCACCCTCACCCCGAAGCGATTTCTCTCTGTCCTCGGATTTTGTTGTTATTTTTGTTGATGAATCCACATCATACGTGCACTCTTTGCTCTTGCCTAATTATTCAGTTTTGTTGCTGCATGTATAAAAAGCATTTTTTTTTTAAATGCTGTTTGAAACATCTCAAAGATTGATCTTCAGTGTGACTTGAGGTGATTTTCAACGCTGGCAGGTCCCCCAAATAAAGACTTAAGACTAAAACGGAAGGGACGTGAAACTGTCAGAAAGCAGCCTGATCCTGTTCACCAAGTTATCCATTTCACCAGATTATCCATTTCACCAGATTATCCATTTCACCAGATTATCATTTCACCAGATTATCCATTTCATTAGATCATCCATTTCACCAGCTTATCCGTTTCACCAGATTATCCATTTCATTAGATCATCAATTTCACCAGAGTATCCGTTTCACCAGATTATCCATTTCACCAGATTATCCATTTCATTAGATCATCCATTTCACCAGATTATCCGTTTCACCAGATTATCCATTTCACCAGATTATCCATTTCACCAGGTTATCCATTGCACCAGGTTATCCATTGCACCGGTGTTATCCATTGCACCGGCGTTATCCACTTCATAGGTGCAACTGTGTACGTCTTGTTTTCTGAAATTCCACGACCAAAACTACACATCTGTGTATCTCTCATTACAGCTTTACCGAACCGTTTTAATGTCAATGAAGCGAATAGGGAATAGGGGAGGGGGGGGGGGGGGGGGGGGGGGCTTTTGCCTTTGAACATCAGTGGAGAGAACCCAATTCAAAGCAAAGATCTGATAGAAGTTGTGACACACGATATCTTCAATTGTGCCAAAGCAGCAATTCTCATATCTTCAAACAAAACCTGATTTCCTAAAACACTCTGCTGTATCACTGACTGCAATGAAGCTGAAAGAGAAAACGCTACATGGCTCAACTGGTTAGTTCTCTTCAAATGATCAGCAGACTGCGTTGGGTCCACCAAAATGGGGGAAGCAAAATGAAGACACATTTTCAAACGCCAGTCTAAAAGTGAACATCCATTTTAGAAACAAAGGGGGAAAAGTTGACGATCTTTTAACCACTTGAACCAGACAGATTCTATGAACACAGACAAAACAGCTGTTTTCAGTTCACTAGCCTCCACCATTTAAGCAAGGTGATCTCCCCCCCCCCCCCCCCCCCCCCCCCCAAAAAAAAAAAAAAAAAAAAAGAATAGCGGCGGTCTGAAAGAAAAAGAATTAAAGAAAAAAACTGAAAGGAAAACACTCTGTAACTTCTCGGCTGACAGTGCAGAAAAAACTGTTCAATTCATCCTACATGAATTAGTGTTTACTCAGCTAATCTGTATTTTTTTTTCTTCGTCTTCGTGATATTTGCTGCTTTAAACTTTTGAAGCACTTCTTGAAATCTGTCGTGAAACTCTCTGAAAAGTGTGCGACCACATGTATATGGAATACACGGTTCTGTCTTCTCCCAATGGACATACAGATGTCTTCTTCTACATTTCCGAAGCACGTGTACGTGGAATACACGGTTCTGTCTATTTCCAGTGGACATGCAGACGTCTTCTTCTTCTTATATTTTTTTCCGAAGCAGTTTCATTGATTCCTTTCCTCTTCTTCAGATCCCCATGATGTCTCTTCTCTGACGTGTCTGGATCGACCATTCTTCCTTCTTAGGCTCTAAGCCAGAGCCTGAAAGATGGTCCAGGATGCTGGCTTCCTCAGGATGTATCCTATTCAGCTCCACTTCCTCCGCGGGATCTGTGTAGTGTATGGTTCCAGTCTCGCCCTTTGCCACATATCTTCATTGCTGACTTCATTTGCCCACGGGATGATAAATAGGCTTTTCAGATTAGCTCAGTGGCAATCTAGATCTTCTGCTGGTGTGGTCTCTCTTCAAGTCTGAAACCCGTGAAGAAGGGCTACTTCGACACTGGAGTTAAATATGCGCACGTTTAAGGCTTTGCTGATTTCTCTTGAGACCCAGTTGTTCTTCAGCATGGCAAAGGTCAATGCCCTTTCCAACCACGCTTCTAATACACATTAACGGTTTGATTCCTTGACTGGCTCTCCCACGTTCTGTTACGGAAGTGTTGGCAGTAAGGTTCTTGCGTTCACGATTACTGATTAATTTTTTTCTGGTTCTTACGCTAAAACAATGGTGTCTCCATCTCAACATGCAGACTTTCTCATCTTTTCTAAATCTATTTCCTCTCTGGAAGCATTCACTGGTCGTACCATCTGGCGCCTAGCGCTTCTTGAATTATTCCACCTCATTTCCTCCCTGAAAACAAATCTTACAACGCTATGTCATGTGGGTTGCTGCTCACTCACGTAAACGCTGGAAGCAATAAAAGCTGAATACATTGCCACGAGCCATGAACGTGTTTTTTCCTCCATCCCCCTAGCAGATCTGGAACCAGAAGTATACGTTATAAGGAATAACGTCTGGCAAGAGGACTGGAACATTCAGACAGACTCCGAACGTTTCCAAATCCGGCCGGATGTCAGGCAGTTTCTCTGATCCATTCTTAGGAGTCCCAAGCAGGAGGGATTGTCGCGCAGGCCACGCACGATGCATATATTCTACACTCAATCGTTTTTTTTTTGTTGTTGTTGTTGTTGTTTTTTTTTTTTTTTTTGTTGTTTTTTTTCAGGATGAAGAGACATACACTCTTTCAAGCAGAATCCTTGAAGACCCTGTTCAGAAATGTTCATCCCAATGTCATTTTTAACGAGATCTCAGTGTCTTTCATTATGCATCATCAATTCCTATTCTAGACTTGCTGCTTTTAGCTTTTCTGTTTTGTTTCTTTTTTCTTACTGACCCCTGAATAAAAGTTTGCCTCTCATTTTTCAACTGACCCTTAAATGTGGGCTGGTCTTTTGATTTTGTTCGCTTTACAAGTACATAGTCTTGACTTCATCGACTCCTAGTCCTGGTGTGGTCTGTGCAGTCAGCTACGAGACACATACATTGACTTCACCACCACAATCTGACGCTTCAAGACACGCAAGCGGACTCACGTCAGCACGCAATAGCATACTCATGTACCACGAGACGTAGAGTCTTCGAATCCATCCATTTATTCAGAGAGAGAGAGAAAGACAGAGAGGAGGTTGGGAGAGAGAGAGAGAGAGAGAGAGAGAGAGAGAGAGAGAGAGAGACAGAGACAGAGACAGAAAGACAGACAGAGAGAGACTCCTCTCTGCGTGAGGAGAACTAAATTCGCGAGACAGCAGACAGGATTCACGGAGAACCTTACAGGTCCACACAAAGACATAAATATCTACCTAAGTTAAGGAAACAGACAGAACAAACAAGGCTTTCAAACGAAGTGTGTGTTCATGTTGCTTTTCGTTAAAAAAAAAAAAGGAAAAGACAACGAAAAATCTTTAAAAGTTCTTGTAAGGCTCTGCCGAAACTCGTAGACAAACGAATCAAAAGACAAAACGCTCCACGTCATCTTCAAAGGAGAAGGGATCAATTTTTACCTGAAAAAGTTAGAGATCAGAAAGGAAATCTGTTCTGACTCTCTCTCTCTCTCTCTCTCTCTCTCTCTCTCTCTCTCTCTCTCTCTCTCTGAAAGAAAATCTGTTCTGATTCTCTCTCTCTCTCTCTCTCTCTCTCTCTCTCTCTCTCTCTCTCTCTCTCTCCGCAATACTCATAACTTGTGACGTCATCCGACCGGTCCTTTGATTTTTAATTCCGCAAAGAGCATATATATCTCCGATTGTGTGACATGATATTCGCTTTGAGCATAGATACATCCGATTGTCTTACATTAAACTCACTTTGTGCATAGATATCCGATTCTCTTACTTGATACTCACATTCAGCCACCTGTATCCCTTCAACAGAAAGATGTTTACATCTCCTCTTCCTCTTCTTCTTCTTCTTCTTCTTCTTCTTCTTCTTCTTCTTTCTTCTTTAAACAGGGTGGATTACGGTCTACCTAGGTACTAATGCGAAATCTGCATCATTCGACAAATCATTTCGCTTCTTCACACACACGCACACACACACACACACACACACACACACACACACACACACACACACACACACACACACACACACACACACACACACACACACACACAACACACACACACACACACACACACACACACACACACACACACACACACACACACACACACACACACACACACACACACACACACACACACACACACACACACACACACACTCACATGTACTCACACACACACACACACACACACACACACACACACACACACACACACACACACACATACATACACACACACGCGCGCACGCGCGCGCGCGAACACTCTCACACACGAGAGAGAGACACTTTGACACTTTGATATTTTATTGTCATTACCAATGAGGTCTTTTGACAAGGGGGAGAGGTAACAGAACAAAAACATTTCCCTCTTCCTTTCCTGCAAACAAATAGTACACTTTCATTCCGAGTGTGTATCAAATCAAAGTTAACAAAAAAAACAAATTCGTAACATTTCGTTATGTCCTCACCTCACGCACAGGAGTAATGCAGTAAAGTTAAAAAACACACACACACACACACACACACACACACACACACACACACACACACACACACACACACACACCTTAAGACTGACTCGACCATCCACTCAATCAAATGATGACATTGTATTTTACCGATCTCTTCAACTTGGGAAAAAAAAAAAAAGACTGACTCGACCATCCACTCAAATGAATGATGTCATTGTGTTTTTACTGAGCTCTTCCACATGCGATGAATGATAATATTCATTCAGATATCTCTTATAATGTATTATCTTAAACTTCACTATCCTTCATCTGCCTAATTTTCAATGCTTCCGCAATGAATTTCGCAACTGATTTAATTACAAGTTCATCATCTGATGATAACACGCCAGCGACATTTTGTCTTTTCGCTATATCTAGCTGGAAAAATGAACAATTTGTCCGCACTTCATTATAAGCTGTACAGTGGAACAGAAAGTGTGCACGAGAGAGAGAGAGAGAGAGAGAGAGAGAGAGAGAGAGAGAGAGAAGAGGGTGACTAACTTGATACAGGCTTGTCTCTGATTCCGCCTAGTTCTCTCCAAAATCGTCTTAGATAGAAAGAATACACATCTTTTTTAACCTGCCAGAGGTAAAGAGAAAAAAAAGTGTTTCTAGCTGCAGTCCGCCATTTTCCATGTCCTCCGATTGATGGACGAAGCGCCATGAATTCTCATTCCCCTACCCAGCCGCCGTGGTGTGTTACACACACAGGTATTACCGCCCTGAGACACTTAAGGTGATATAACAGGGAAAACGAGGAGAGAGAGAGAGAGAGAGAGAGAGAGAGAGAGAGAGAGAGAGTGGGGGGGGGGGGAGGGGGGGGGGAGTGTTGAATTAGGTGGGAAAAGGGGCGTGTGTGGTTGGGATGGGTATGAGAAAATAGGGCTGCACTGAGAAGGATGGACGGAAGGGAGGGGGGATGAAAAAGCAGGAAGGGTAGCGTTGGAAAATGCATTTGACACTACACTTATACTATTAGAACTACAACGGGTTAAACGGGACTACGAAAGTTGCCTTTAATGTTCAGATTCGGTTCCGCTGATCCTGATTACCGACTCTTGTTTTACCACTGTGCCAATTGTACGCTGCGGCAATGGATGTCGTTCCTTTCCTACAGGATCAGTATCTCGCCTGGCTTGTCCGCCACTGGCCTTTGATTGGAGTCCCATTCGCTCGCGCCGGTCACAGCTCACTTCCGGGCGCCACAGTCGATGCACGCCGCGAGAGATTTGTTCAGTTGCCTGGGCTGCACTTGCGAGTCACCACGTATGCCAGCTTTCTCTTGTTTGCTGATCAGCGAGAACATCTCACAACCTGAACGCAACCTCTGCCCTCACTGGAATCGATGAATGCATGCTTCTAACTTAACCATTCGATACTGTCAGAGGAGAAAAAAGTGTGGGCAAACATACAGCCAATCCGAGAACAGGTGACAGACAGAGAGCTGATTAGATCAGCAGGGAGTGGTGATGGCTTCCACTTTAAGACTACAAATTGTGAACTTCCATTCTTGATTTGTTGTGTTCTTGTCATTCTTTGCTCCCCTTCTTCAGAAGTCGGTGTTCTGAGTTGACCTTTCCTGACAAAGCTTCGACCGATATTTCATACTCACTCCTGCCACCTGCCATTATGTCCTTCTCTGGCTTCTCCTGTTTCCTTCTCTCTGTTTTCATTCCTTTTGCGTTTGTAAGAGTTGTGTGTGTGTGTGTGTGTGTGTGTGTGTGTGTGTGTGTGTGTGTGTGTGTGCGCGCGCGCGCGCGCGCGTGTGTGCGTGCGTAAGTGCGAGCGAGCGTGCGTGCGTGCGTGCGTGCGTGCGTGCGTGTGTGTGTGTGTGTGTGTGTGTGTGTGTGTGTGCGTGCGTGCGTGCGTGCGTGCGTGCGTGCGTGTGTGTGTGTGTGTGTGTGTGTGTGTGTGTGTGTGTGTGTGTGTGTGTGAGAGAGAGAGAGAGAGAATAGAATATGTTAGTGCTTTGTCTTATGTCATATAACTCTTATCATACACAGTTATCAAGTTTAAGAAAAAAAAAAAACTGATGAAAAGCTTCAAGATTTTTTTTTTTTAACTTACTAAAAGTGTGTGTGTGTGTGTGTGTGGGGGGGGGGGGGGATGTCAGTGTATATAAAGTGATTTGCTTGGAATGTTTTAAACAAGACACGTGCACACTAAAAAGCAAATAAGATCGAGTACTTTTAAAGGTTCAACGCACTTTGCTTGTTTGCTGTTTGCACACTGAGCCTCTGGTTTCGCTATCTTCAGTTAAAACAACCTTAACGACGTGAGATGTGAATGTTGGGTGGAGGCCCATCCAGGAATTGGGCGATGGGGACCGGGGGAATGGTGTGGCGAGTGACAGAAAAAATATTAGCTTTAATCTCACCCTCCTCCCTCCCTCCCTTTACCCCTTCACACCACGACGCCCCCCCCCCCCCCCCCCCCCCCCCCCCATTCTCCCTCCTCACCCCCACCACACCCTTGTATTCCCCTAGTCTTCCAACCCTGTGGCGATCTTTGTTGTACCGCTTATACAGATGTGCCCCCCCCCCCCCCCCCCCCCTCTCCCCTGGACAAGACAGCCACGCACCCAAAGTACTTTGATCTGTCGTTATCGTCCGTCGGTTGTTTTTCATTCATCTTCCCTGGAGAAGACTTCAGTGTTGAAAAGCTTTGCTGACTGAACACTTTACAGTTCATCTTGCGACACGCCGAAAGCAATGCGTTTTGTACTCCCAGTTCTTATGGAACAGGGAGTGCTTTACAATGGGAACGAAGAAATGTTGTCTGTGTGTCTGTCTGTCTGTCTGTGTGTCTGTCCATGGTCAAAATGTGTTTTGTACTCCCAGTTCTTATAGAACAGGGAGTACTTTACAATGGGAACGAAAAAATGCTGCCTGTGTATGTGTGTGTCTGTCTGTCTCTCCGTCCATCCGTCCGTGGTCAAAATGTGTTCCACTCGCTCCAGACAAAACTTCCGATCTTTCTGAAAATTTGTAGGTATGTACATTATGGGTCAGGGATGATGCCGGATGTTTTATTTGACCAGAATAACTGTTTCTAACGGCTATAAACGATAATTTAAAAAAAAATCAAGTCCGATAAGGGAAATAACCACCGCGCTGTCAGTTTTTACTTCCACTAACCGGAAATCGTCTCCCTTATTGCAATAACGGTTTATAAATTTATATGTAGCCAAACTATGTAAGCTCCTCGGTAGGATAGTGGTTAGTATCCCCCGCCTGTCACGCTGGAGACCGGAGTTCTATTCCCCGCCGGGGAGAGCAGCAACATTTTTTTTCTTTTCTCTTACATACAAAATTTTTACCTCCGAACTGGGAGTACGTTTATATGCTTTGCATCTTGTTTTGTTCGTTTGTTTGTTTGTTTTCTATATTTTGATGCGCGGTACAGCGCAGCTGACATGTATATTCCAATCAGCGTTTTGCATAGTGATCTGGTGTATTTTTCAACACAAGTAGGGAGGTGTTTTTTTTTTGTTGTTGTTGTTTTTTTAGTTTGTTTTGTTTTTCTTTGTTTCTTTTCAATGTCCAGTGAACGCTACAACCGTTTTCTTTTTTTTTTCCATTGTTTTCTGTTTCAGTGGGAGTATTTTGAATCACAAATAGTGGCATTGATTTATTATACAAATCATGGAGACTCATTACGGTAAGGAAACCGTAGCTTGAACAGGTGCCTTCACAATGTCCATCCAAGCTGTACCAACAATGACAGAAAAACGGGCCCATAGCCTTGACAGGTGGCATAATAGTCCTTTGACAGGTGGCATAATAGTCCTTTGAAAGGTGGCATAATAGTCCTTTGAAAGTCCTTTTGGGGAAAGTGGGAAAGCAAAAGAAGGCAATTGTAGGGGGAAAAAAAAGCCAGCAGATAATGGATCATTATTATGGACCAAAACAGCAAGAATATGGTATGGTGTTACAACTGTTCCCACTGACGCACAGCAAGAACATGGCGGGGCTGTTACAACTGTTCTCACTGACGTACAGCAAGAACATGATGGGGGTGTTACAACTGTCCTCACTGACGTACAGCAAGAACACGGTGTTACAACTGTTCTCGCTGACGTACAGCAAGAAACATGATGAGGTGTTACAACTGTTCTCACTGACGTACAGCAAGAACATGATGAGGTGTTACAACTGTTCTCACTGACGTACAGCAAGAACACGGTGTTACAACTGTCCTCACTGACGTACAGCAAGAACACGGTGTTACAACTGTTTCTCACTGACGTACAGCAAGAACACGGTGTTTAACTGTTCTCACTGACGTACAGCAAGAACACACGGAGTTACAACTATTCTCATTGACGTACAGCAAGAAACACGGTGTTACAACTGTTCTCACTGACGTACAGCAAGAACATGATGAGGTGTTACAACTGTTCTCACTGACGTACAGCAAGAACATGATGGGGTGTTACAACTGTTCTCATTGACGTACAGCAAGAACACGGTGTTACAACTGTTCTCACTGACGTACAGCAAGAACATGATGAGGTGTTACAACTGTTCTCACTGACGTACAGCAGAACATGATGGGGTGTTACAACTGTTCTCATTGACGTACAGCAAGAACACGGTGTTACAACTGTTCTCACTGACGTACAGCAAGAACATGATGGGGTGTTACAACTGTTCTCACTGACGTACAGCAAGAACATGATGAGGTGTTACAACTGTTCTCACTGACGTACAGCAAGAACATGATGAGGTGTTACAACTGTTCTCACTGACGTACAGCAAGAACATGATGGGGTGTTACAACTGTTCCCACTGACGCACAGCAAGAACATGATGATGGGGTGTTACAACTGTTCTCACTGACGTACAGCAAGAAATGAACGGTGTTACAACTGTTCTCATTGACGTACAGCAGAACACGGTGTTACAACTGTTCTCATTGACGTACGGCAAGAACACGGTGTTACAACTGTTCTCACTGACGTACAGCAAGAACATGATGAGGTGTTACAACTGTTCTCACTGACGTACAGCAAGAACATGATTGGGTGTTACAACTGTTCTCTCACTGACGTACAGCAAGAACACGGTGTTACAACTGTTCTCACTGACGTACAGCAAGAACACGGTGTTACAACTGTTCTCACTGACGTACAGCAAGAACATGATGAGGTGTTACAACTGTTCTCACTGACGTACAGCAAGAACATGATAGGGTGTTACAACTGTTCTCACTGACGTACAGCAAGAACACGGTGTTACAACTGTTCTCACTGACGTACAGCAAGAACATGATGAGGTGTTACAACTGTTCTCGCTGACGTACAGCAAGAACATGATGGGGTGTTACAACTGTTCTCACTGACGTACAGCAAGAGAACACGGGTGTTACAACTGTTCTCACTGACGTACAGCAAGAACATGATGAGGTGTTACAACTGTTCTCACTGACGTACAGTAAGAACATGATGGGATGTTACAACTGTTCTCATTGACGTACAGCAAGAACACGGTGTTACAACTGTTCTCACTGACGTACAGCAAGAACATGATGGGGTGTTACAACTGTTCTCACTGACGTACAGCAAGAAGGTGTTACAACTGTTCTCTCACTGACGTACAGGACGGTGTTACAACTGTTCTCACTGACGTACAGCAAGAACATGATGAGAGGTGTTAACAACTGTTCTCACTGACGTACAGCAAGAACATGATGAGGTGTTACAACTGTTCTCACTGACGTACAGCAAGAACACGGTGTTACAACTGTTCTCACTGACGTACAGCAAGAACATGATGAGGTGTTACAAACTGTTCTCACTGACGTACAGCAAGAACATGATGAGGTGTTACAACTGTTCTCACTGACGTACAGCAAGAACATGATGAGGTGTTACAACTGTTCTCACTGACGTACAGCAAGAACATGATGAGGTGTTATGAAACTGTTCTCACTGACGTACAGCAAGAACATGATGAGGTGTTACAACTGTTCTCACTGACGTACAGCAAGAACATGATGAGGTGTTACAACTGTCCTCACTGACGTACAGCAAGAACATGATGGGGTGTTACAACTGTCCTCACTGACGTACAGCAAGAACATGATGGGGTGTTACAACTGTTCCCACTGACGTACAGCAAGAACATGATGGGGTGTTACAACTGTTCTCATTGACGTACAGCAAGAACATGATGGGGTGTTACAACTGTTCTCACTGACGTACAGCAAGAACATGATGAGGTGTGTTACAACTGTTCTCACTGACGTACAGCAAGAACATGATGAGGTGTTACAACTGTTCTCACTGACGTACAGCAAGAACATGATGGGGTGTGAAACTGTTCTCACTGACGCACAGCAAGAACACGATGGTGTGTTACAACTGTTCCCACTGACGTTGCATTCCATTGCTGCCCAAGCAAAGCTGAGAACCCTTAAATTCACTGTCAAGGAAAACAAAATTGTATAATTATGGGCGAAAGATGCTAACGATGCTTGAGGACACAAGGAGCAAGACTGTGGAATAGGTCTACCCTGAATGAAAGACTGGTAGACATATTGAAAGTTGGGGGGGGGGGGGGGGGGGGGGGGGGGACCTCGGACGTGTCCAGGGAAAAGCCTATAGATAAGAGGGGAATAGGAGGACACACATCAATAGGCAGGGTCTGGATCAATGGACAGAGAGTGTTGGTCAAATGATTAGGGGGGAAAACAGGTGAAAGCAAATGACAAGACAGGGTGTAAAGAACGAAAAGAATGCAAGAAGAAGAATACAGAAGACAATGTAGCGAGGACAACAGAGGCATGGGACAACGGACTCCGAAGAAGTATAAGCCAGAGTGAAATGTGGCATGTAGCCCAACCCTATGATTAGCTTCATCCTCAGGTCTGTCTATGACCTCTGTAGCCCAACCCTATGATTATCTTCATCCTCAGGTCTGTGTATGACCTCTGTAGCCCAACCCTATGATTAGCTTCATCCTCAGGTCTGTGTATGACCTCTGTAGCCCAACCCTATGATTTACTTCATCCTCAGGTCTGTCTATGACCTCTGTAGCCCAACCCTATGATACCTTCATCCTCAGGTCTGTCTATGACCTTGTAGCCCAACCCTACGATTATCTTCATCCACAGGTGTGTATATGACCTCTTACATCCTCAGGTGTGTATATGACCCCTACATCCTCAGGTGTGTGTGTGTGTATATGACCTCCTACTCCTCAGGTGTGTATAATTATGACATCTGTACCATCCCACGATTAGCTTCATCATCAGATCTCTACGTGACCTCGTACTCTCGAATCCAAATCTGGTGAAATGGGGGATATCAGATAACTCAAGAGTGTCCACTTTGCCACATGTTCTGAACTTATGCACAGCAACGCTCATTCAATGAAGGTGCACATGCACGCACAACCAGGTGCTAAAAAAAGATCGCATATGCGATCAGTCCTGCCGGAGAATCAACCCAAGCGAGCAAAGGCTTTAGCAGCAACAATCTGCACGGCAAGTGGCAGCACATCATTAGCCAGGACTGGTATGAGACCGAATGTAGTGCTCCACACATGTTTATCAAAGGAAATGATTTTGATTGAATTAAGTTCTACCTTACCGAAGCAGGATGGAATAAGTCCAGATCTAAAAGACTGAGGAGTATGCCAGTCTAGCAGAACAGCTTGAGGGGGTTTGAGTTCGCGACCAGAGTCTTTGCCATGAAAGTTTGAGTAACGGAGGTTGTAGTCACACCTGCCAGCGACCTGATGTAAGAACACTTAGTTTCTGGGAAGGAGAGGAAAAGAACCCTAACGGCAATGACAGAAGCCGCTGAGAATAACCACTGGATCTGGAACAAAAGTGAATTAATAACTCTTAAATGTCCCAGCTTAAAAGTGGTGTCCAATTGCTATACGGACAAGACATCAGTCACTAGGTGACGTGGCCTTGAGGCTCCATCCTGACCAACTCGGAGGACGAGGTAAGAATGCGATGGTAGATATGCCTCCAGGAGCCATGACCTGGATTGGCTCCATCCATCTTAGACTGTAATGAGTTATGGGACATAAATGAAGGTAAGAGGGCGATGGGGGGGGGGGGGGGGGGGGGGGGCAGGATACAGAACTGAAGACCTATTTTCTGGCATTCTCTAGAACGTCTTACTACCGACGTTCATCTCCGCGACTGAATGCTGTGATCATTTGACTGAGGGCCTCTGAAGAAGCCAAAGAAACAACAGGATTGCAGCATATGCTCAATGCAATAGTTTACTCGCTGGGATGGTGGGTACTGACTGGAAAACAAAACAGATGATGGTGAGATTGACATCACATAAGAATCCTTAGATGACAAAATTGTTCTCAGACCTATTTAGGGTTTGAAGTAATTGTTTAAAAACTGCTTCAAAATATCATCTACATACCAGCCGCCGTGGCGAAGTGGTTATCGTCGCGGACTCCCGTCTGGGAGGTCGTGGGTTCGAATCCCATCAGAGTCATGTGGGTTTTTTCTGCTCCGACCGGCTCCTACCCAGAGTTGAGTTTGCTGCGGACTCAGTTGGGAAGACTGGGACCACACAGTCGAGTTTCATCCACTTAATGGATGCGTTTCTGAGAGTGTTGCTCAATTTTCCTGACCAACACTGCAGGTGCCTGCATCTCTCTCGGCCTGGTTGACGCCGGGATATGTTATGAAAGGAAGCGTGGAGTACAGCCCTGTCATGTAGTCTCAGACCGAAATGGAAATCCGTAGCATCATCTCTAATCATCCTCATTCTCATCGATCAGCATTAAAAAAAAAAAAGTCTCAAATTCTGTGGCCCTTCATGCCCTGCTCTCATGGTGACCTCAATTTCGATGTCCTCTCCACGTCTGTGACCTTGGTTTGGTTCCGTCGCGGTCACCGGTATAGGCGAGTCCATGGAGGCTGTCGTCGGACGGACGTGGTGGCGCCCTCCAGAGGGAGAGCTCACTAACGCCGGCTCCGCGACTAAGCAATTATTGTCGTCAGTAGGGGGCTTAGCCCCTGAGGTGGCGCAAGAGAAAAAAAATCATGTGCCATATTAGTGTTGTGGTGTCCTGCGTATGTTAGATCAGAACAGGCATGGCAAAATACAGTATAACCCATGTATATCTATTATCAACACGAGAACTCATAGATTCATTTAACATCTGACTAAATCATTGTGTATTAACGCTATATCATAACAGTGTACAAGGTGTGTGTTATTTAGACAAAATGAAATCATTTCTACACCATTAAGATGAAACTGACTAAATCAAGAGATTTTCAAATCGTAATTCATCGATCACTTATTTTCATGCAGTCTTTTACTACACTGAAGTAATGGTACTCATGCAATTAAGAAAATAGTTATACACGTCAAAAAAACGTCACTGGAATTTCCACACTCGACTCTTTGCGTGTGTCGCCTTCGAGACGAGACGAGATGCTAAGAGTGCCAACAATAATGTCCTATAAGTCACTGACTCCAACGAAGTCATTGTCCTGAAGTTCACGACTGTCAAACAAGCAGTGAGGACTCTAAGTCACTGACTCCAACGAAGTCATTGTCCTGAAGTTCACGACTGTGTCAAACAAGCAGTGAGGACTGAGTGAGATCGCATGCAAGGAATTTATTGTAAGCCCGATACCACCACTTCCTCCATTCTCGCATAAAACACCACAGCACGCCATTATTAACCGACATCTGTCATGGAAGCTGCGAGACCCCCATTTCCGTGCCTTCGTCCGTTCTTCTGCAAAAATTTAAAAAAAAAAAAAAAAAAAAAAAAAACACCCTGCTGGATCGAATCTTGAGTTAAAACGGTTAAGGCTCACGCGGCACTGCCGGAGGCGCATTGACCCCTCAGAGGTTCACCGTGTCAATGACACGCAGCATGATCAAAGATGGAAGCCGTCCCTCTCTCCTTTTAAACGCCTTCAGCCTTCCCTGACCTGAATTAGATACCCAGTTACAGTTGGGTGCACAGAGAGGGTTTTCAAGCCGAAATGGATCCCACCCTACGAGCGGTTCGAACTTACGACCGTCACTCCACAGGCAAACAGCTCTACCCATTTGACCACCGGCCTTTCTATCACCGGAGGTCAATTAAAAGACGTAGTAAGGTCAAGGAACAAGTATATTACATTTAAGAACGGATCCGGATCAAAGGTCAGATCCAGGATTTGTCCGATCATGGGGAAGGTCTGCACTCTCTCGAGTGCTCTTGTAATTGAGTGGAAATTCAGATTTATCGTTTATTTGATTGTAATTTTTTTTGTAATATACACTGAACAGATTAGCAGTGTGTGTGTGTGGTGTGTGTGTGTGTGTGTGTGTGTGTGTGTGTGTGTGTGTGTGTGGGTGTGTGTGTGGGGGGGGGGGGGGGGGGGGGGGGGGGGGGGGGACACGTGCTGGCTAACAACTCCTTTGTCATCACAACAATGACTTGGCAAAAATTACAAACGAGAAAAAAAAAAAAACGAGGGCGATATTTGCGAGAGGAAGAAAACAGGAACAAACATTAGTGGAGGTAAACAAATGCAGGAGGTAAACAAGAAATCAGGAATACAAAATTAGTGGAGGTTAACAAGTGCAGACTAACAACTCCTTTATTATCACAACAATGACTTGGCAAAGATTTAAAAAGAAAGACAACAGTAAAAAAAAAAAAAAATGATGAGGGCAAGATTTGCGAGAGAATGAAAGAATGAATACAAAATTATTAGGCGGGAGATTATTATAGATATAAAATCCTTCACCCTCAGCATATGGGGACTACCGTAGTCCATCTTGAAAACAGAATAAGTCATATCGCCTGCTTGAAGGCCTTCCGTCCGCTGATTCGTCCTCATCAGCAATGCACGGCTGATTGTGCCGGTACTCTCTTGACTTCAAATGGAGTACACCACAGTGGATTATTCTGTTGTATTCTACATAGTTCAGCAACATGGCGGGCAACCAAGACCAACACCGACAAGTTACAGACATTCATCAATAGGTGTCTCAGAAACATCCTCAACATCAGGTGGCCGGAAGTCATCTCCAACGAACAACTGTGGGACAGGATGACACAAGTCC
Source organism: Conus betulinus (assembly GCA_016801955.1). NCBI lineage: Eukaryota > Metazoa > Mollusca > Gastropoda > Neogastropoda > Conidae > Conus > Conus betulinus. The sequence continues at coordinate 431,737 of JADBJO010001041.1, read as the reverse complement.
CAACTGAAACTGAGATAAAGAAACGGAAATGGGGATGGATCGGCCACACGCTACTGAAGCCTGTATCCAACGTAACCAGGCAGGCTCTGGATTGGAATCCACAAGGAAAGCGGAAAGTGGGTCGACCAAAACAGACTTGGCAAAGGAGTGTCGACGCTGAGGTGAAGGCCGCCGGAATGACGTGGGCCGAGCTAAGGAGGACCTGCCAGAATCGCGTGCGTTGGAGGAGTGTCGTCGCGGCCCTATGTTCCTCAAGGAATCGAGAGGCGTAAGGCAAGTTAGTCACTCTCACCACCAAAGGTTTAGAAACAGGACCCGGTGGCACCACGGGCAGCCACTGAAGGGCAGACAAGCAAAAACATAAGAAATCGCAGTAAGGAAATAAGTTGCTGAAAAAACTAAAATCATCATGAACGGAGTAATAGATATAGCCGGACCTTTCGCGGCCATACTTAACTATCCATTTAAGGATACAACAAATATCAAAATGTGTCAATAGAGTGATCAGCTGTGCTGTTTAATAATCCAAGCATTGTCAGTCACAAAAGTTCTAGCGCAACAAAGAATTATGCAAAACAGCTTTCGCCTGGATCGCTAAGGAGATGCACCCACTCTCTGACTGACCATGCAATAATACGTTGAACAGATCAGCTGTGCGGAGAAAGACGTGCAGGCTAACAATTCCCTTTCATCAAAACCATGATTTAGCAAAGATGAAATCAGACAGAAAGAAAGAGGGGGGGGGGGGGGGGGTTATATCATTTTCTTCCACTTCCCTTTTCTGCCCTTTGTTGGCCCGTGTGTGTGTGTGTGTGTGTGTGTGTGTGTGTGTGAGTGTGTGTGTGTGTGTGTGTGTGTGTGTGTGTGTGTGTGTGTGTGTGTGTGTGTGTGTGTGTGTGTGTGTGTGTGTGTGTGTGTGTGTGTGTGTGTGTGTGTGTGTGTGTGTGAGTGTGTGTGTGTGTGTGTGTGTGGGGGGGGGGGGGGCACGTTGAACTTCGATGTTCTCCTCCCTGGTGTTGAGAATGTCACAGAATTATGGTCGTGTGCTTTATCACAGATCGTCTGTGGACTGTCACAGCCGCTAACAGCCGTTTCTATCGCGGCGTCTCACCTGGGAGACAAAGTCGACTCCAGACAGACGTTAACTAGTGGATCTATTCACAGAACAGACTTTCAAATGTTCCCATACGCCGTCTGTGAAGGATTTAATAGTTCCCCCTCCTCCGCCTAGATTGGACATTCTTGTTAAATCACCTTAGTGACTGGGGGTTTCTCTCCACTGTTTACTTATTTTCCTTTTTTTTTTTTTTTTTTTGCTTTGTCCTGCCTGAAAAAAAAAATGACCATATTGAAGCTCGTTACTTTAGTATTTTCAGGTTCATCTGCTGGCTAAGTTTTTCTACATTCATTTTCATGTTTTGAATTCTACAGGCAGTCGTTACATTTTTTTTTTCCCGGAAAGACTCAGTGCAACATTTTTTTATGTTGTGTTCTTATTTCACCTGCTCTACGAACTTCTCTTTCATTCTGGTCAGATCCTCCAGTATAGGATCCAACACGTTCTTTTAGTTTTGATATCCATCACTTCTTGGCCAAATTTCCCCTTTCCTGCTCCTCGTTTGCTCTCGTTTGGAGTCCGTTGGAGAGTGATGTTCGTCCCGGGCTGTTGGGAATACCACAGAATTGCAGGTAGTGTTCTGTGTCAGATACCGTTGGAGAGTGATGTTTCGTCCGGGGCTGTTTTTTTTTTTTCTTCTTTCTTGTTCTTCCCGAAGAAGACCAACAGGACTCGGCTCGTTGATTTTATGTTGGATGGGTTCATTTGGAGGTTCAGTGTTTCAGTATCTTTTTTTTTCTCTCTCTCTCTGTTCATTTCATGTTTGTGTACTATAGATACTTTTCGTTGGCAAGGGGAAGAAAATTGAGATAGGTTTGTTGTTGTTGTTGGTGATTTTGGTTTCAGCTTCTTGATTTTTTGTGTGTGTTGTTTGTTAAGCAAGGTCTCTCTCTCTCTCTCTCTCTCTCTCTCTCTCTCTCTCTCTCTCTCTCCCACGCCAGCGTTACATGACCGCAAAGGCGAACAGGAGACAGGATTCGTATCTCGTCTGGTCTTTCCTGATTTCGCGTTGGTTGGAGTCTCGTTCGCTCGCGCAGGTTACTAATCACTTCCTGGCGAGGGAATTCTTCAATGTACCGCTGTACCAGGTCAAGTATCCACGTTTTTTCTGCGTCTTCTTCTTGTCCATCGTTCTGTCTGCAAGTCCCTTTTGTCTATGCGTGGAGTACGGTGTGGTTGCTTCAAACGTGACAATTTACGTCAGTCGTAAAGTATGACAGACAGACATCAACTGAACAGTAAACAGATCTAGAACCAGTTAGACAGGCAGGGAAGTGGTAAATGCCCTCAATGCGCACAGGAGAACTCCAGCTGGCAAAACGCGGAAATACTGTTCCTGTTTTTCTCTCTGCTTCTTTAGTCAAGGTCATGGAATTAAAAAAAAAAATAACTATAGGAGAACTCCACTGGCAAAACGCGGAGATACTGTTCCTGTTCCCTCTGCTTCTTTAGTCAAGGTCATGGAATAAAAAAAAAAATAACTACGCATCACAATAACTGGAGAGAACCGCAGGTGGCATCCTCTATTCTCCGCAGGAATTTTTGCGATGGATGCAAAAGGGAAACAAAACGACGACAGAAAGAAAGAAAAAAAAAGCGGTCAAATTGTTGTTTCTATCTCCTGACGAGTTGCTTGCCATGAATCGCTATAAGAGTTCCAAGGACACCAGCCGCCGTGGCGAAGTGGTTAGCGCCGCGGACTTCCGGCGAGGAGGTCGTGGGTTCATATTTCTGGTATCTTTCCTACGCCGACCGGCTCCTACGCAGAGTTGAGTTTGACTAAGAGCTCAGCTGGGGAGACTGGGAACCACACAGTCGACTTTCATTTATTTCATGGATTCGTCTCTGAGAGTGTTGCTCAAATTTCCTGACCAACACTGCAGGTGTTTGAATGTCTTGGGTCTGGCTGACGCCGGGATATATTATAGACGTAAGAGTAGAGAGTACAGCCTTGCCACACTGTCTCAGACCTTCGTCATCCCCAACCTCATCGATCTGCATAGAAAAACGTCTCTAATTCTGTGGCCCTGTATCCCCAGCTCTAATGATGACCACAGTTTCGATTGTCTCTCTGCGTCTGTGGCCTTGGTTTGATTCTGTCAGAGTCATCGGCATCTGCAATTTCATTGGAAATATCCTTGGATGGACATAGTGGCGCCCTTCGGAGGAAGAGCTCACTCACGCCTTGGTCCACGATTAAACAATTATTGTCTTCAGTATGGGAGCTTAGCAGGTGGTTGTCGACCGACATGACTCGGCGGCGGTGCAGTGTCTCCTCTGGTGGGTCACCTCACTATGGCTTGACGTTGACTGCTCCTTGTGGTGCCGAGGCTCTGGTGGTGGGGCCGGCTGTGGATGTCAGTGAAAGGTCGGAATGAGAACCTACCACCTACTTAGCTGTATCAAAGCAAAAATGAGGACGCCAAATTCTTAGAGGGACAAAAAAAAAGGTGAGCAGTGTTCTGAAGTGGAGAAACAAAGTGCGAAGAAGAGAAGTGAAGGAGGGCCGGAAGCAGTATATGAAAATATAAAACAATCCATACAGCAACCGATTCAAGATGCAGAGAGAGAGAGAGAGAGAGAGAGAGAGAGAGAGAGAGAGAGAGAGACAGACAGACAGAGAGACAGACAGACAGACGGACAGACAGACAGACAGAGAGATTAATTAAAAGAGAGAGAGAGAGAGGGGGGGGGAGGTGCACGCGCTGAGCAGAAAAGAGCCTAAGAAACACCACACAGAGACTACAATAGTCCCACCTTCCTCAGTTAGTAGCGAGACAAGCTCGCGCCCGTGGCAAACTGCGCGCCATCTGCTGTCAAGCCGCGGCACGTCAAGGCCACTGCCGAACCCAGCTCCACTACGAACTGAACTATAAAGGCACGGCGCTGGAGGCCGCTGTCAGCTCGCGTGAAAGTGTGGGTGGATTGGACTGTGGTGGTGGTGGTGGTGGTGGTGAGAGAAATTGGCGGAGGCAGTCATATGCACAATTGGAGAGAGAGAGAGAGAGAGAGAGAGAGAGAGAGAGAGAGAGAGAGAGAGGTGACCGTTTGAAAAATTTCTAGCTGCTAGCCACAGGCAGTTATCAGTATTTCTGGAAAGGATGTAGCTGGCTATCAGCTTTGTGTTCGTCCAAATTCTCTCAACGGATGTTGCATTGTGAAAACAAATTGTGAATTAGTAAGGAAAGACAAAAAGGAAAAATAGTGGGGGGAAAAAAGGGAATGGGCACGGTAGTGGAGAAAATACGACGAGAAGAAGAAAACAAATAAAGAAAGACAGAATAAATAAAGAAAGAATAAAGAAAGAATAAAGAAAGAATAAAGGAAGGTGGAAAATGGAACAAAAGAGGGACGTGGAATAAGAGCAGAAAATACCACGAAGCGAACGACTATTAGTCATCCGAAAAAAAAATTAAACAATGCAAACTGCCGTGAACAATTTCGTCTTTCCTTAAACACACAAAAAAAAAATTAAAAAGCACATGACATTAAGTCAAACTAAGGGAGAAATGCGATGGGCCTATCAATTTTTGTGTCCTAGATACTTCAATACAAAAAAATCATAAAACATCATCAAGTAGTACTACAAAACATCATCAAGTAGTACTATTCGGATTTATTAACACGACAGACCCATAATCTACCGTACGAGAAGCGGTAAAATGTAAAACGTGCTCTATTATATCACAAAAAAAAGGTGTTTTAGGAACGAAAATCGGAGTCAAAAAGGAAAGCAAGAAAAGGGGAAAAAAAAAAAAAAAGAAAAACAAAAAGGATAAGATTGAATCGGATTTTGAAGTTAACGTCAAGAACGTCAAGAACGGAAAAAGAAATTTAAAAAAAAAGAGAGAAAACAAATCAAGATAGAGAACTGTAAACGAGACTATAAACACACTCTGTTCCCCAAACAACCATGCGATATCATTACTACTCTTCACCGTTTGCATTATCAGCAAGAATTCTCCTCCTAAGATAACCATATGGTTTTTAACAGATCTGGT
>JADBJO010001041.1:401619-409119 GCA_016801955.1 Conus betulinus | reverse complement strand
CCCTCAAGGGTCAGTTCTAGCTCCTCTTCTCTTCACCATATTAATGTATGATTTGCCAAGTAAGATATCGAACAATGTTGTGCTTGTTCAATATATGCGGATGATATATGCATGTGGATGGAAGTAACTCTGAAAAAGAAAACACCCCAGCGTAGTATAAATTATATAAAAAAGATTTATCAACGCGAGCTTGACAAGATGGGTGAAAAGCTAAATGGGCTAAGTCTATCTTATGAAAAAAACAAACATCATTCTCTTTAACAATGGCTTAAATCCAGATAGAATGCCTGTCTTTACTTTGGGAAATACAACTATTAAATATGTAACACAGGGTAAAATTTTTGGGAGTTCTTTTTACTTCAAAGTTAACATGGAACATACACATTGATAATTTACTAACTAAAGCAAGGAAAACGTTAAATTTAATAAAAATAGTCTCTAATCAAAAATGGGGACAAAACCCATCTACATTAGTAACACTGTGTAAATCTTTAATGCGATCAAAGTTAACATATGCACAAGAAGTTTTTTTTTTTCAGCGCTCCAAAAAGTATTTATTAAAAAAAAGCTTCAAAGCATTGAATGTAAGGCATTAAAAGTAGCACTAGGTCTACCAACTCATGCATCATCATCACGAACATATTTTGAGACTCAAATGCTTCCATTAGAAGAGTATAGAGGATTAGCGTGTTGTAAATATGTAATTAAAAATTCAGCTATCAAAACATACATCAACTCTGACATAAAGGTTAGGTCAGATATTGACTTTCCTAAAAGAGCTAAATCAATATCCTCTCAAGTTACACTAGCAACATTCACAAGCCAAAACTATAACCGACTCTGGCATTTCTACAGATAAAGATTCAGTATCTGTCAGACCATCCTTTTTCCCAATACCAACATGGGAACTTCAGAAAGCTTATTTTGACCTTGACCACACAGATATAAAGAAAGACGAAAAATAAATATGCTAGCCAGTTATACTAAATGCCATATTGAAGAGAACTACGCGAGTCATTTAAAGGTATACACAGACGGTTCTTGTATAAGCAGTAAAACTGGGTGTGCCTTTTTAATCCCTGATTTGAAAATTGAGAAATCGTTCTATATTGGATTACACAAGTCCATATTTACAGCAGAACTAACAGCAATACTTATGGCCTTAAATTATTTGATCAACTTCCCTCAAACTATATTTCAGATTCTTTTTTTGTGTAGATTCTAAATCAGTTTTGCAGGCATTACAAGCCTTACAACTGCACACCCGGCCAGAAATGATTATGGAAATTAGTTGCTTAATACACATGCTAATTGTAAGGGGTACCCAGATAACGTTTTGTTGGATACCATCTCACTGTTCTTTATACTATAACGAAAAGGTAGACAGGGCAGCTAAACATGGTGCTAAGTGTGGTTCTCAGTCTGAATACCTTCATTTTCCTCTTTCCTTGCACGAGCATTATGGCCTACTAAGGTCGCATTTGGAATGTTTTCCAAAATGAAGTGAAACATCAAAACGACCAAGACCATTTTAATATTCAAAATATAAAAGATAACTTTTATAACGAAAAAAAAATTACTTTCCTTAATGTATAGATGGAAACTTGATGCTTTCAAAACAAAATATGTCAAAAATATAGTTTGCATTTGTGGATGCAAAATATCTCCTAATCACATTCTTTCATGTCAAAGCTTGAAGATATTCATTCCAGTTTTATCGCAGAATAACTCGCTCTCAGTATATTCGATTCACCAGCTTTGACTTATGACTTTTTTGTAAGTCTAGAGAACAGTTATGTATACACACGTACATGAATATGTAGAACTCCATACAGTTTAGACATGCACAAGTCTTACTCTCTTACTCATGCACTTTTTTTTTTTGTTCCTTTTTTCGTCTAATATCACGATTAGTGGAAAGACGTTAAATAAATGACACACACACCGCCTTTTACCATCTCAAAACACACACACACACACACACACACACACACACACACACACACGCGCGCGCGCGCGCGCGCGCGCGCGCGCCGCGCGCGCGCGCGCACACACACACACACACACACACACACACACACAGAGAGGAGACAGACAAATAGACACATGTGCGCGTGCGCGCACGCGCTCGCGCGCGCGCACACACAACACACACACACACACACACACACACACACACGCGCGCGCGCGCGCGCGCGCGCGCGCGCACGCACGCACGCACGCACACACGCGCGCGCGCACACACACACACACACACACTCTCGATCTTCATCTCTGTCACCCCCAAGGGCAGCGACCCCAGCGAGTAGATCCCCGTTGAACGGCGGCGGAGCTCCATTGATCACCGACACACACACACACACACACACACACACACACACACACACACACACACACACACTCGATCTCCATCACTGTCAACCCCAAGGGCAGCGACCAAAGCGAGTTTGATCCCCGTTGAAGGGCGGCAGAGCTCAATTAACTGCTGATTCTCATCGGCGACAAATCAGGGGACCGACAACCAATCAGCACTTAACAAGAACTCTGCCGAAGTGCCGCCGGTCGGTGACCAATCAGTGGATCGAAGAGACAGGAACGTGTCAGAGATCTGCCCACCTGTCTCTGTTTAAGCACGACAGCAGATCGATAACCATTCACCACGATACAACCTTTGCTGAAATTGTCGCCCCTGAAAATACAAAGCAGCCTGATGATACAGCAAAGCTGAAATGGTCGCTCCTGACAACACAATGCAGCCATGATACAGCAAAGCTGAAATGGTCGCCCCTGACAACACAATGCAGCCATGATACAGCAAAGTTGAAATTGTCGCCCCTGACAACACAATGCAGCCATGATACAGCAAAGTTGAAATTGTCGCCCCTGACAACACAATGCAGCCATGATACAGCAAAGCTGAAATGGTCGCCTCTGAAAATACAATGCGGCCATGATACAGCAAAGCAGAAATGGTTGCCCCTGACACAACATACGCAGCCATGATACAGCCAAGCTAAATGGTCGCCTCTGAAAATACAATGCAGTCATGATACAACAATGCTGAAATTGTCGCCCCTGACAATACAATGCAGCCATGATACAGCAAAGCTAAAATGGTCGCCCTTTGACAACACAATGCAGCCATGATACAGCAAAGCTGAAATGGTCGCCCTTGACAACACAAAGCAGCCATGATACAGCAAAGCTGAAATGGTCGCCCCTGACAACACAATGCAGCCATGATACAGCACAGTTGAAATTGTCATCCCTGACAACACAATGCAGCCATGATACAGCAAAGCTGAAATGGTCGCCCCTGACCTGAACAGACCTGAACAGCTTTTGTTATATGCCATGTCTCTGCGTACTTTTCTTTTTTGTGCGCGCGTCAGCTCTCGAATTTTTCCTTTTGTAGTGAAAGACTACGTTATTAAGGAACAGAGAGAGAGAGAGAATGGGGGGGGGGGGGGGGGGGGGGGGGGAAGACGGGGAAGAGAAGAGGAGAGAGAGGAGAGGGGGGATGGGGGGGGGGGGGGGGGGGGGGGAAGAGAGAGAGAGAGAGAGAGAGAGAACGAGAATAATATGCCAGAAAACATTGATTTCCTGATCAATTAATGGGGGGAGGGGTGGAGAGAGAGAGAGAGAGAGAGAGAGAGAGAGGAGACGAGAGATAGAGAGAGAGGGAGGAGAGAAGAGAGAGAGAGAGAGAGACAGAGAGAAGAATTCTCGAGAAATAAAGAGAGGAGAGAAAAAAAGTAGAAAGAAAAAAGTTGAAAGCAAAGAGAGAAAAAAAAATGGGGGAAGAAAGACAAACAAAAAAAAAAAAAAAAAGAAGAAGAAGCAGGGACGAAATTGAGCAAAAGAGTGAAATGAAGACCATCACACCCGTCCAACCAGGCGCATTGTTCACACACACACACACACACACACACACACACACACACACACACACACACACACACAAGTTACATGCTGAAAGGTAGAACGTCTCCTAGCTAATCGGCCGTTGGGGCAGTACACTGTCAAGAGGTTCACCGCCTCTAAGGTGCGGTAGGTGGTTGCGAGGCGGAGCCCCATCCCTCTCCTTCAGGGGTCTTTAACCTTACAAGAATGGAATCAGATACCCATTTTGTTTTTCATGGGTGAACCGAGAAGGGTTTCTGCCGGACACATTGAGACCTTATGTGCGATTTGAACTCACACCCGTCAGCTCTACAGGCTTACGGGTTTAACCATTCGTCTTCGGGTCCCTCAGAGTGGAAAACACAGATGATGCAACAAAAGATTCAGACATTCTTCAACACCTGTCTGAGGGCGCATCTACAAAATCCGATGGCAGGAGAAGATCCGAAAATGAAGATCTGTGGGAGCGTGCGGGACAGGAACCAGTGGCCAAGCAGATACTGCGAAGGAAATGGGGGCTGGATCGGACACACCCTCAGGAAGCCAGCGTCCAGCACCACACGCCAAGCCCTGACCTGGAACCCGCAGGGGAAAGAGGAAGAGAGGCCGACCTCGCAACAGCTGGAGGCGAGACACTGAGGCAGAGCTGAAACAACAGGGGACCAACTGGACTGGAATGACCAGAACAGCCCAGAACAGAGTGCGATGGCGAAGGGTCGTCGATGGCCTATGTTCCACCGGGAGCGATGGGCATGAATGAATGAAATTTATTCCAGAAAGCACGTTGACTCGCAGCATCACCTGACTGGAAGAACACGCGCTGGAGTACACTGGAATGAATCAATAATCGTTGAAGAGGAGGGAGAAAAACTACCAGTCTCATGCAAGAAAAGCCATCTGGGATTATTACCACCACGGGGCGGTAATCATAGTCATCTCTCATCGCCATCTCTTTTCCATGAATGTATAAAAATGAGCGCTTGTGGAGAACTGAGTGTGTGAGTGTCCTACATGTGAGGGCTCCTCCTCTCTCTCTCTCTCTCTCTCTCTCTCTCTGGTGAAAGTGCTGAGTGTGTGCATGTGCACACACATGCCTGGGTATGACGGCACGGTTTTTCACGCATACAACATGTATGTGCAGCAGGCTTTGCCTTCCATACGTTCGCAGACTTAAGAATGCATACATTCCGTTTCAGTACACTAACTCCCTTCAGCAGGGGCCCTGCATGATGTAAACACATACATATCCTCCTTCACCCCCAAACCCATCCATCACCACCCACCCTCCACCATCAGCAAGGATGGGATTGGGGATGGAGAAGTGGGGAGCGTGGGGGGAGGGGTAGGGGTGGGTGGATGGATGGGGGGGTAAAAACAGCGGGGATCAACAAATTGTGGTAACTGTATACAGATATCAGGCGGACATGCGTTCACGTAATATTGTGAAAGTGCTTCGAGCTATCAGAAACCGACCATGAACCGTCCCATTAATTATCATGCTGCTGACCAAAGCAGATGAGTAACGGAATGACTCCCTCCTGAAGGCGCTCTCTCTCTCTCTCTCTCTCTCTCTCTCTCTCTCTCTCTCTCTCTCTCTCTCTCCCCCACCCCTTGTGGGTACAGTGTATTTGGAAGAACAATACGCCTTTGGCGTCTGATCACTGGTTTTGACCACTGGTTCCATTTATCTTTTGACCTCCCAGTGTCGTTCCATCAGTGAGCACGGTTTGTTTGCGTTGTGGCCTCCTGCGTGTTACGTCTCGGTTAGCTTCAGTGTCGGCCTTGTCTGGTCAATCTGCTTACACGCTCTGTTCTCTCTGTGTCTCTCTATCTCCCTGCCCCACACGACTCCATCCTGATAAACCAGTAGCACCGCCCCACCCCCCCCCCCCCCCCCCCCCCCCACCGCCACCCCCCCCCCCCCCCCCCCCCCCCCTTTACTACCCCACCATTCCTTCTCAGTTCTCTTTCACTCAAGCCTCTTTCCCGGGTTTTTCTTCAAGCTGATTCTCCCATTTCGATTCCCATGTTGACCACAGAGAAGACTCGGCCATTTCTCAAAACTTTAAGATTGAATTATTGCCATCCTTTTGTAGGTGTGGGGTATGTGAATTTTAAAAGCTAAAACAATACAAAAAACAAACGAAAAAGCCAAAAAGCCACGAAAACCATATAAATGAGCAGAAGCTATGAGCAGATAACTTTTTGGGCAACAACACAGATCCTGAAATCCACTTGTTTTCAGAATGTTGAAATTTATGACGAGCGTTTGTGACTGGATTTGATCAGTTTTCTCAAGTTTATCATCTATTATCACCCCTAAAAGAAAAACCTGGAAAACTTAAAAGCATATTTAACAAAAAGTGTACATGTTTTGTTTTTTTTTTCTCCAGAATTATACTGGGGTCTTCAGTCTGCATGCTTGGATTAGTCCGTGATAAAGTCAGGTTTGTCTCATGAATGCTTTGTTTTTATTTGTCAAAAAGCAGTTCGTCTCTCTCTCTCTCTCTCTCTCTCTGCTCTCTCTCTCTCTCTCTCCTCTCTCTCTCTCCCACACACACACACACACACACACACACACACACACACACACACACACACACACACACACACATGCACACCACTCACAGACACACACACACACACACACACACACACACACACACACACACACACACACACACAGGGAACTATTTACCCACAACAAAGTACCCTCAATTCTTGAACCAGTTAATGTTACCATGCCCAGCGAGCCCCATTGCCAGTATTTAACATTGAGGAAACTGTCATGGTGTGATCTCGACAGCATTGTCGGAGTCCAAAGGGGCACTCTCACTCACACTTGCTCTCCAGTATTTGTCATCTATAGACGGCTACGTGTGTAGTGTGCCCTACGAACGTTACATCAGAACAGGTTCCACCGAACACCGCCAAAAGACTGTCAGCAGTAATGCAGTGTCCCTTCTGCTGGGTGCCTTACGACCACCTGGCATTGACTATTCCCTGTAAACTGTCGGACCTGAGACTGCAAGAAGAACAGTACTGGTGTGTGGCTATGTCTAACGGAAGCCAGATTCAGCGGCGAGGGAATAATGCCCTCAAAGAGAATGCGGGAAGAAAGTGCAAGTAAAACAAAACTCACTCAATCACTCTTCGTAATCTCCTAACGTGAAAATTGAACTTTGGCTGCCGTTTTCTCGCAAAGAGATCTGGCTTCCGCTGATGGCATTTTTCACATTGTGGGCTTTAAAAGAAAAGAAAGAAAAGAAAAAAAAAAAAAAAAAGAGAGAAAATTCCACAGAGTTGTGGCGTGGGTTTCTTGCTGTGACCGGTGTCCAGGCAGACAATGATAGGCCCCATGAGTATGGCGTCTGGTATAGTGTGCGGTCGTGCCTTACAGGAAGAGAGATGACCTCTTTGATTACACTGCCACAGATTTCTGCAGAGACAACATTTAAATGTCTTGCTTCGTTGTTTTTTTTTTTTTTGTTGCAGCAGTGATGTTCCCACGGTGTGTGGAGAGTGGAGAGTTGTGTGTTTGCTGGAAGAATCTTGACGTCTTTTGTTTTTTGCGTTCTGTTGCGGAGTTTAGCTGAC
>JADBJO010001041.1:379119-396619 GCA_016801955.1 Conus betulinus | reverse complement strand
TCTCTATATTCTACTCTCCTCCTCCTCTGTGTTGCTGTGCCTCTGTCTCTGTCTCTAATCTCTGTCTGTCGGTCTCTCTTCTCCCCTTCACTCTCTCCCTCCTGTTTCTGTAACAAAGGGTGACCTCTCGGTCAGAGAGTCTCTGTCTCTGTCTGGCTGTCTCTGTATGTCTTGAAACATGCAAACACACGCACGCACGCACACACACAAACACACCACAAAAACCACACACACCCACCACACACACACAAACACACCACACACACACACACAAGTCACACACATACCAGAGCGAGAGAGGCAGAGGAGGGCGAGAGCAGAGAGGAGGGACGAGCGATGAGAGATCATCAGAAATCATTAATCAATACAGCACCCAAAACAAGTACCAGTGACAAGTTGAGGTAAAGTCCCATCCCCCTCCCTAAACTCTCTCTCTGTCTCGGCTTCTCCTGTCTCACTCTTGACTTCGTCTCTCTTCCTCTCTATCTCTCTCTCTCGCTCTCTCTCTCGCTCTCTCTCTGGTTGCTGTGACTCTGTCTCTGGTCTCTATCTCTGTTCTGTCTGTCTGTCTCTCACCCATGCACTCTCTCTCTCCCTCTGTTTCTGTCCCTCTCACGTCAGAGAGTCTCTGTCTCTGTCTGTCTGTCTGTGGTATATCTGTAAAATGACACGCGCGCTCGCGCACAACACACACACACACCACACACAACAACACACACACCACACCACACACACACACACACACACACACCCACACACAAATACATACATACCATACACAATATAACCATACATACATACCTACACAGAACCGAGAGAGAGGGAGAGGAAAGAGAGCTGCATCAGAATTTCGTTAACAACCGCCAAAACCCAAAAACAAAGAAGTACAAGATATTTAGTGACAGTTTGAGGAAAGGTCCACCCCCCTCACCATAACGCTCCTCTTCTTCGGCTCTCGCTCTCAAGCGCTCGCTCCTCTCTCTCTCTCCTCTCTAAAAACACACACACACACACACACCACACACACACACACACACACAAAAACACAACACAGAAGTGCCTGCCGAACCAAAGGACAGCAGCGATGGCTTAGCCAAAACAACCCCCATCTTTTACCCACCTGCAAAATTTTATCGGCTAAACCGGACAGTGAACAGGGGCTCAGGCTGTTTTCTTGGCGCCCTTCTTGAAACCTGTTCGGTGATCTGGGTATTACAGTATACACACAACACACCAACACACCACACACACACACACACACACCTCACCGAGATGAGAGAGACGGGAGAGAGAGAGAGAGCGGAAGACGATGAGGACGAAGAGAGAGCAGAGAGAGAGAGAGAGAGGAGGAGGGGAGGCAGGACAACACACACGACAGACAGACATGATGATGAGAGAATGAACAGTGTAGCATGAATAGATGATGATGATGGATTGAGTGAATTGCTTCTGAGTTGCTCGGATAACGATAATGAACAATACATCTTGTTGCTTCCGATCCGTTCGCATTACACACACTGGCCATGATATACATATGCGTAAATAAAGGACAAGATAAATTAAAAAAAAAAACACTTTAACGGACACGTATAATTCCAGCGAACGAGGTATAATGATGACAAGTGGGGTGTAAAGGGCGATGCAAAGTTGAGTAGTGTCTCAGAAGAAAAGATGGTAGGTATACAGTGTGAATTTAAATAATGGTACCGTAGCAAATGGAACACCAAAGCCATCAGGAAGATAGCAAAACAAAATGAAACTGATAAAAAGAAAAAAAATCAACGAAAATAGAGACCTTGTTGGTACCATCACAAGCAAAACTGTCACGGGTAGGGGTTTTTTTGCGTAGTGTGTGTGTGGTTTTGGGCCGAGGTGCGGGCGATGTAGGTGTTGTTGTGTGTGTGGTGTGTGGGTGTGCGTGAGGTTGCGTGCGTGCGTTGCATGTGCGTGCGTTGCCTGCCGTGCGTGCGTGCGTGGTAGAGTGTGGTGTGCACGGGTTTTGATCATGGTCTATCCTTGTCAGTGTACAACATGTACATGAAGATTTAAGGATTTTTCTGAAAGGGTTCATTGAGAATCAACGGGAGCCAAAGTATAATAGAGGAGTGATGGATTGTTTGAATAGTAATGAGACGGCAGTGCGGGACTACACCCCTGGGGTACGCCATGTTGGAAAGGTACAATCTGACGGATCGGTATTAAAACACACAGCTGCACATGGTCCTTCGTGAATGATGAGATTCAGTTAGAAGAATGTTTCACACTACACCATAACATGATCGCGTTTCTGATAATAACTGTGGTAAGTTGACGTTACAATCCTTGGCAAAACTCACCAAAAGTGTGCCAAAATAGTGATATAATAATGGTTAGTCAATAGATCGTCGAAAATTGTATTGTTTGGTTGTTGTATCGACAAGAATGATTTTTTTTTTATAAGCCCGAATAATTTTCATTTCAGTGGGTTGTTGTAGCACAAAGTGGTTAGAGATGTGTTTGTTGATGTTGTTGGTTTTTTATGTTTTCTCAGAGAGACGTGGGTCAGACATTGCCTACGGACAAAGGGCCGCTTGGTTCGATGGATTTCAGAACGGTTTTCACATTTTTGAAAATGAATGTTACTTTTGCATCTGTGAAACTGAGTGGAAGGACGTTGGCGTGTTATCGGTGTGAAAACACTATAACTGTCAGTAAGGAATCCCAATGCATAACCACGGTGCTGAAAAGTGATAGAATTTGGTCTTTCACCATCAAAGAGTGGTCTGCGCTTTCGGCCTGCTTCGAATGGCATAATTGAATAAATATAATACATTACATATAGCAAGGAATAGTTTCTAGGCCGAACAGGATGCAAGTGCTGAGGCGAATATACATTAGCATTGGAAGATTTGCGCGCGCAAGTTTCCACCATACCTTGAAGCAACCGACAATCGAAGAAACCCCCAAAGCGAAAGCTTTCCACCATCCATTTAAGCAAACGACAATCGAGAAGAAGAGAGAAACCAAGAAAGGAAAAGACGCAAACGTCTGTCATCAGACACAATAGAATAATCACTGCACAAAACATGAAGACATTGAAGAATCGGGGGGGGGGGGGGGGGGGGGGGGGGGGGGGGAGTTAGAATTGAAGAGTAGTTGATTGGCGGAGAGCACATACAACAGAAGACAAACAGTCTTATTTTTTAGAATGTAACGTTGTTTGTTATTGATGGCTTCGTCCATTGGGAGAAAGAAGACAACAGTCTTCTTTTACGATGTGTAGATTGTTTGTTTTGTTTATTGATGGTTTTGTCCGTTTGTTTTGTTGTCTGCTTTTTTTGCTTCCCACCCTCAATCCCCACCAGCCTGCCCCCTCTACTCCCCCCCCTCTCCTCTCTCTCTCTCTCTCTCTCTCTCCTCTCTCTCTCCTCTCGCTCTCTCTTCTCTCTGTGCACAGAAAAGAAAGTTGAAAAATTCTTACGCACAAGTCTAGAAGATACCCGAGAGCGCGTAGGCTCCCTCGGCCACACAAAACATTCACCAAGGGACATAAACTAGTGGCAGTAGTCGGTGGACAATGACCAAAGGGACCTAACTGTTGGGCAGTAGTGGTGACATTCACCAAGGGACATAATAGTGGCATTAGTTGGTGAAATTCACCAAGGGACATAACTAGTGGCAGTAGTCGGTGAATTGCCAAAGGACATACACTGTTGGCAGTAGTTGGTGGGAACATTCACCAAGGGGACATAACTAGTGGCATTATTTTGTGTGGCAGAACTGAAGGAGGTGATTCCACAATGTGTATGTTCTCATCTTGCTGACCGATCCAGGATTCCATCCCATTCGGCCGGAGTCACACCATGAATGCAACTCAAGACGTCCCGTTCGTTACAACTCCAGATGTCCCATTCGTTACAACTCAAAGGTCCCATTAATTCCAACTCAAGATTGTACCCATGTCATTATAACTCAAGATGTCCCAATTCTTTACAATCCACCTTTCCTTCGGGGTTCTTTAAGAAATCGCTTTTTTTTTTTTTGCCTAGCTTGTACGCAATCAAACTAACTGCACGGGTGACAATACGCTTTCCTTGCAGAAGGTAGCGATAAATACTTTCACGAAAATCAACACGTGTGGGGGTTTTTTTGCGTATAAATTTATTGTTCACAGAGAGAGAGAGAGAGAGAGAGAGAGAAGAAGAGAGAGAGAGGGCGAGAGACAGACAGACGACAGACAGAGACAGACAGAGAGAATGCCATTTTCACGGTTAACAGGTAACCTGATAGCTTCTTTACATTCAGCTTGCGCATTAAAGACAAAAAAACAAAGAATTTTTTTTTTTTTTTTAAAGACAAGTTTCAAAAATGGAGTGACTGAGGGCGGAAATGAAGCAAAATCTAGAAAGAGAGGGGGTGTTAGTACGCGCCCAAGCCATAGACAAACAAAGTACAGGACAAGACACAATGCATTTCGAATCTCCTGGGTCTTCTTCAGCCAAAGGAATTAACATTTAGGACAGTGAAAACGAAGAACGAGAAACCACCTATCTTCTCATATTCGGCGCACGACCAAAATGGCCGCTGGACGGAAACGAGGCCACCCAGGAAGGGATCATTGGAGAGGAAATAGTGGAGTGGCGGGGGGGGGGGGGGGGGACCGGGGGGGGGGGGGGGGGGGGGGGGGGGGGGGGGGGGGGCGATAAAACAATGGGTTTGTAGCTGTTTTGTAGAATGGTATGTTATATTAGTGACAGTAGTGATTATGGTGGATTGATAATAGTACTTTAGTGGCGCAAAAAAAAGGGAGAGGGGGGGGGGGGGGGGGAACTAAAGAAATAAAAAATCAATGAATTTAACGACTTTAATGGGTGGTGATGGTGACCGACAGTAGTTATGTGTGGGTTGATGTCAGAAAACAAACAACCAACATCTACAATTTCAACGCTGACCACTCGTGCGCTTCTATTTCTTCCCCGAGGTTACTGCACACTATCCGTTCCCAAACCTCCAATCTTCCCATCTGAACCTCTCCTCGCCTAGAGAGGAACGAGGTGTGAGGGATTCAGCACCAGATGTTTTATTCATGAAGATGAGATTCAGAAGAGAGATATGCATTGGAAGATTGATGTCGCACACTGACGTTGATCTCAGCATGTAAACACGCTTCGCCTTATGCGTAGGAGGGTGGGGTGTGGGGGGTGAACAGGGAAGAAAGAGAAAAAAAAAGAGAGATGGAGAGAGAGAGAGAGGAGAGAGGAGCGAGAGAGAGAGAGAGAGAGTAGAGAGAGAGAGAGAGACGAGCCACAAACAGGAAGGGGAAATTGAACAGAAAGACAGATAATGACAAAGAGGCCAGGACAACAGAGAGCGATGCTGATGAACGAAAACCTTTTAGTCTACTAATGTCCGTCGTGGAGTGAATTATCCAGAGAGGAAAGGATGGTGGGAAGGGGGGGGGGGGGGAGGAGGGGGGGGGGGGGGGGGGAGGGGGGGGTGGTCCATGGTGGAGTGGGGGGTGCGGGCGCGGGAGGGTAGGAGAAAAGGGCGGAGGGGGTGGAATATTGAATCGGGGACAGAACAGAAAAGAAAGGAGTATCTAGGAAAAAAAAAAAAGGGAAGATAAAAAAAAAAGGAAGAACAAAGACTAAGGGCAACCACCTCTTTGAAAAGACACAAGCAGGATGGAATCAACTGGGTGGAGAGAGAGGAGCGAGAGAGGAGACGAGAGGGGACCGAGAGGAGAGGAGAGGAGAGGAGGAGAGAGGGTGNGGTTGTGGGGAGGGGAGATTGGAGAGGGGAGGGAGAGAGGAGATTCAAAAGGAGAAGAGAGGGGGGCGGGGGGGCGGGTGGGGCGTGTCTGGGTGGGAATTACAGGGAGTGCTTTCCTATTCTCAGTATTCACTTCGGTGTTGTTGTTGGTGGTGGTGGTGGTGGTGTGTCAACATTCTCCGTGTTTTTTTCAGAAAAAAAAGCAGTTCACCCACACTGCGCATTTCGGTCACGCCTATAAATAACAACATGCATGAGAGAGCGAGACGGAGAGGAGGAGAGCTGACCGAGAGCAGAGAGCTGGGAGAGAGAGAGTTAGATGAGAGAGACCCGGAGGAGGAGAGAGAGAGAGAAACAGTTGCGCGCCTCCCTGTCACCCCCCCCACCCCTCACCCACCCCACCCCCACACCCACACACACACACACCACAGTGTGGGATCGTGTGTGTAGTGGAGTACACGCTGTGTGTATGATGTTTGGTCAGGGCCCATGCGGACAGGACACCACAGACACATATCATACCGACAATTACAGACACCATATCATTCATACCGACAAGACAATTTACAGACACATATCATTCATACCTAAATTACAACACATAGCAACCTCTCACGACAGTGTGCGAGAGAGCAACATTGTCAACAATTCTACAATGATTAAGCAACTCTTCAATTTGATGGGAGATGTGCTGATGATGACACAGATGGAAACTTACAACAAACGGAGAGAGAGACGGAGAGAGTGAGAGGGCGAGTTGGAGAGAGATGTGGTTAGTTTTAAATGAGAAAGAGGAGAAGAATTGATGATGTTGAGATGAAGATGAGACATGAAGGAGAGAGAGATGTGGTGAGAGAGAGATGGTGAGAGGAGGAGAGAATAACCAGAACATTGAGGAGAGCTCAGACTAAGAGAGGAGAGGAGAGAGAATAGGAGGTAGCGGAGAGAGGAGTGGGACGGGAGGCGAAAGAGAGGGAGAGAGACAAGGATGGGTGAGATCGGGGAGAAGAGAGGTGTAGTTGGGATGAGGAGAGAGAGAGAGATAGAGAGGGGGTTGGGGGGGGGGGGGGGGGGGGCGCAGGGGGGGGAAGGGGGGGGGGGGGGGGGGGGGCAGGCCAGAGGGGGGGGGGCGGGGCTTCGCACGTGGTGCTTTGCATACTTTAGTCCAGAATACTGATAACATCAATCAAGAAGAAGAAGAAAAAAAAATCTAAAGCATATAAATGTACTCCCTGTTTATCTTGAATACACGTGTGTATGTGAAGAGCATGTTTACTATGAAAATACCCATGATCTACCAGTCAGTTCTTAGATCTAAAGCTATTTTAAAATCCGTCAAATACAGTATTTTCATAGATATTTGTGAAATAAAAAAAACGTCACAATCTAAAATGCGTCATAATGTATTTCGTCACTGAGATAAACTGCCATTTAGAAAGCTTGCATGCGGGTTTAACTCTCTCTCTCTCTCTCTCTCTCTCTCTCTCTCTCTGTTAGTGACGGCTATGCTGGTAAAATAAAACATCGGGCACCATCCGTGACCCGTCATGAACATACCTACACATTTTCAGAAAGATTGGCCAGAAGTTTTGTCTGGAGCGAGTGGAACACATTCTGACCACGGACAGACACACAGACAGATACACAGATAGACAGACAGACAGCATTTCTTCGTTCCCATTGTAAAGTACTCCTTGTTCTATAAGAACTGGGGGTGCAAAAAAAAAAAAAAAAACTACGTAGGTATGGTCATGAAACAAGATCCAATGGACTTGCTGACGCTATCCTTCAGGCAACTGCTGAAAGGGAAGACGAACAGGACGATGAGGAATGGACTGACTGCATTGCAAAATAGATATGAAGAGAGCTGCACAGATCCAGACCTTGGCACAAAAAAACCAACAGAACTGGAGGAAAACCGATTGAAATGGTCTGTAGTGTGAAATTCCAGGGACTCATTGCAGAAACGAAAGGAAAAGAAAACACGAGAAGAACCGGAACTACATAGGACCACTGACGTCACTCATCAGCAATACTTTGTGTCTCGGGCAACCCATCCCCCCCCCCCCCCCACCCCCCCCCATCCCCACCCCCTCCACCAAAGACATAGAGCCCAACGCTCAGACAGTCCTGCGAATACCATATCCTGCCCGATAGCAAGCCACAGCGAGGCAGACTGTGAAGTCATTTGCATATTTCACCTTTCGTCTTTCTTTATTGCACGTGCACTATGCTGTGAGGGCACGAGAGCTCGCCTTTAGAACAAAGAAACGGAATGACGTATCACCAGGGACTGAAACTTGAGCAGCCATCAGACGCGTGCAATAAGACAATGGTGTATAGATCACTGCCCGTAAAATTTGATATATCATATATCCCGCTGGCACAGCTGTACCGTTATTGATCATTCCTTTGCAGTCGTCTCATTGCACCCTCACACCCTATACACTAGTGATGAGGTGGGTGTTGTTTGTTTGTTTGTCGGTCGACCGGGCTATAAGCAGCATTACCTTACCTGACCTTTCTTTGTTTCTTTATGTTATTGTTTGTTGAGAGGTGGGTGTTTGTCAGTCGACTGGGCTATAAGCAACATTACCTTACCTTATCTTTGTTTGTTTGTTTGTTGTTGTTGTTGTTGTTGTTGTTGTTGTTTCCCCACAGAGTGGTAGAGTTGATTTTATTCTGTCTCATGCGCTTCTGTGTTGCATGTGGACTTCATCGTTTTCATCGCTCTGTTTTTTGAACTGACTAATACGCTGCATGGTCATATAACAAACAAGTAGGGTAATTCTTGCTTCCATGATGAAATGAAGACACTCTCATCACCACAAATGAATGCTAATTACACTACAGCACCGAATCGCCTGGCAGAAATGACAGCACAGAGCACACAGTCAATTTAAAATGGAATCAGCGTTAGCGAAGACAGTTGCCATTTCACAAGCAAAGAAAGACATCCCAAACTCCGGATCACCGCATGCAAAACTCCGGATCACCAACATCTAAACTCCAGATCACAGACATGCAAACTTCAGATCACAGACATGCAAACTCCGGATCACAGACATGCAAACTCCAGATCACAGATATGCAAACTCCGGATCACAGACATGCAAACTCCAGATGACAGGCACACAAACTCCAGATCACAGACATGTAAACAACGCAAACTCCGGATCACAGACATGCAAACTTCAGATCACGGACATGCAAACTCCGGATCACAGACATGCAAACTCCGGATCACAGACATGCAAACTTCAGATCACAGACATGCAAACTTCAGATCACAGACATGCAAACTCCGGATCACAGACATGCAAACTCCGGATCACAGACATGCAAACTCCAGATGACAGGCACACAAACTCCAGATGACAGGCACACAAACTCCAGATGACAGGCACACAAACTCCAGATCACAGACATGCAAACTTCAGATCACAGACATGCAAACTCCAGATCACAGACATGCAAACTCCAGATCACAGACATGCAAACTCCAGATCACAGACATGCAAACTCCAGATCACAGACATGCAAACTTCAGATCACAGACATGCAAACTCCAGATCACAGACATGCAAACTTCAGATCACAGACATGCAAACTCCAGATGACAGGCACACAAACTCCGGGTCACAGACATGCAAACTCCAGATCATAGATGCAAACTCCGGGTCACAGACATGCAAACTCCGGGTCACAGACATGCAAACTCCGGGTCACAGACATGCAAACTCCGGGTCACAGACATGAAAACTCCAGATCATA
This sequence comes from Conus betulinus, assembly GCA_016801955.1. Taxonomy (NCBI): domain Eukaryota; kingdom Metazoa; phylum Mollusca; class Gastropoda; order Neogastropoda; family Conidae; genus Conus; species Conus betulinus. Next base: position 387,094 of record JADBJO010001041.1, on the reverse strand, counting down.
GAGATGCAAACTACGGATCACAGACATGCAAACTCCGGGTCACAGACATGCAAACTCCGGGTCACAGACATGAAAACTCCCAGATCATAGAGATGCAAACTACGGATCACAGACATGCAAACTCCGGGTCACAGACATGCAAACTCCAAACTACGGATCACAGACATGCAAACTCCAAATCATAGAGATGCAAACTCCAGATCACAGACATGCAAACTCCGGATCACAGACATGCAAACTCCGGATCACAGACATGCAAACTCCAGATCACAGACATGCAAACTCCGGATCACAGACATGCAAACTCCGATCACAGACATGCAAACTCCGGATCACAGACATCCAAACTCCGGATCACAGACATCCAAACTCCGGGTCACAGACATGCAAACTCCAGATCATAGAGATGCAAACTCCGGATCACAGACATGCAAACTCCGGATCACAGACATGCAAACTCCAGATCACAGACATGCAAACTCCGGATCACAGACATGCAAACTCCGGATCACAGACACCGAGTCTGACGGGATGAGACAAGCAACAGTGATAGGGAAAGACAATCGGAACAGAACAAGTTATATAATTATTCCGCTTTTTTTTTTTTTTTTTTTTTTTTTTTTTTTTTTTTTTTTTTGAAGAGCCAGCAGCACTGACAGGGAAAGATAACCTGATCAGAAACACGGTTCTAATTAGCCCACTTTCCGCTCATTAACTTGCAGCCAGATCCGACCGATGTTGTTATAAGACCGCTCCGACCCTTCAAGCCCCTAAAGTTGCTACGTCTGCGGGATTTCAGCGATCTGCGTGAGAGCAATAGCCCCAAGAAGATCGAGGGGAAAAACACACACACACAAAAAAAAAAAAAACAAAAAAAAAAAACAAAAACACAATATATAATATATATATATATATATATATATATATAATATATATATATATATATATATATATATATATATATATGTATGTATATATATATATGTGTGTGGGTGTGTGTGTGTGTGTGTGTGTGTGTGTGTGTGTGTGTGTGTGTGTGTAAAGACTACAGAAGGAGGCGATGGCTGATGGGTTTGAATACGACAGTGAAAATATTTCTTTCATTCTTTTTCTTGGGAGAGTTGGCGGAGAGAATATTCTTTTTCTTTTTTCCCTTGGGAGGGACGACGGTACTTCTCTCTCTCTCTCTCTCTCTCTCTCTCTCTCTCTCTCTCTCTCTCTCTCTCTCTCTCTCTCTCTCTCTCTCTCTCTCTCTCTCTCAAAAAAAAAAAAAATGGCTTTTGACTGTGCACTGGAAATAAGATGCCAGATCAGCCAGAAGTAGTCCTCAGATCTTGAATTCAGTGTGAGATTTAGAAAGCATGGATTTATTCGCATTCTATTTTCTTAAGCTGTTTTATGTGCGACTTAAACTAATGTCAGGACAGACAGCTGTGTAGCCATGGCAACGAATAGAATTGTTGTCTGCTGAATCCATTCGTTTGTTTCCATGTATGCCTAAGTGATTATTGAATAAAATCCTAAAATTAAACTGACAACTTTTGTAAAGAAACTGTTCAATATCTTTTAAATTTTGACAAGGGCCAACTGTTAATCGATGAAATACTGGGTAAAGCTTTTTTTTTTTTAAACAGTACTTCTTTGTAATTATTCTGAAAGGGGGTTCTGAATTGTGCACAAAATTGCACGAAGCACCAACAGATATTCTCTAGTGTCAATAACTCGTCATACTCAATCAACAAACGGCCTTGATCTTCTTGTCTTTTCAGAGGCAGGAATGAATGACAGTGTAGAGAATGAAAGCACTTTTTTCTTAAGAAAGGAAACAACGTGTGACAGATTCTTGTGGACAAGACTTGAAAAAAAAAAAAACCCTGTATAAATGATTCTTTTGTAACTTACGATCATTGAAATGAATCAATTTTGTTACGCCTTTGTCAATTCTGTCAGAAAATACGTCATTTGACAACAAATAATGGATATAATGAAAAAGCAAAAAAAAAATGCAGTTTTATACTCCGTGCGAAAACCCGTCATTTTTTTTTAAAAAGCACAAAAATATATTTTCTGCGCTGAAGCATCCATTAAAATATTACAAAAATGCAAATGAAGAGTGTTTTGTTTGTATATAGCAGCGGGAAGATCCTTGCATCTGAAAAAAGCATGAACATGTTTCTATTTTATGCTCAGTGAATACGAGATTTTCCTCCGAGTAATCCTTGAAGCATTTTGGGGCTACTAATTTGTCCAGGTCTGTGAATTATTCCGCTTTTGATTTATTATTCATTAATATTTTCTGTTAAAAGAAAATACTCCTTTGCATACAGGCCTGGAAGCTTTACAATTAAATTTCAGAGCTGCTGCCGAGGAGAAGAGAGAGAGAGAGAGAGAGAGAGAGAGAGAGAGAGAGAGAGAGGAGAGAGAGAGAGAGAGAGAGAGAGAGAGAGATGAAAATAAGTTTCAACAACCTAGTCTCTGATTCGGCCTCTTGCTATTTGAAATTCATTTGACCTTCAATACGTCCAAGAGTTATCTAGGTGTCAGACAAGATTTTTCGCCTTCCTTTTAATGATATACCACCACCAATTTCTTTCCTACACCATGAGTGTGCTTCGTATAGACAAAGCCGCTTTGTCTCAGGTCTATTCGGCCCCAGTCTTGGGACTCTATAATTCTGGGATCTTATGGAATCAACTCTTCACAAACTGATCCCATTACGTTCCAGTTACACTGCTTCCTAGAGCTGTACTCTACTGAAAACTGTGCCTCAGTGGAACTCCGACGCGAATGGAATAGCTGTGGCTGTGGTTGAGATTTCTTCTGTTAATTCGACTGGGACTCACCATTCACCAATAACAGCTATTATTATTTTTATTATTATGAATACTTATGTAGCGCCTATCCTCGGTAAGAGACCAAGCTCTAAGCGCTTTACAATCCACACTCGTTTACACAACGGGCTGCTTACCTGGGTAGTGCCGACTGAAGAGCTGCCAGCTGGCGCTTCATGCAGTCGTTTCCCGTGTCGTCCAGTCCATATTGTTCACTCAACTTCTTTACTGCCTTCATTCTTTCCATTTCTCACGCAGAGTGCATGCTATGTGTAACGTGTCATCCATACCAACGGCCAAACTTCTTGCCTACTCTTCCGAATGTTGGTGATGGGATTTTACGTGTGTGCAAGATGTTATGCGTGCGTTCACACACGGAACCTCGGTTTTATAGTCTCATTCGAAGGACTGTATGGGGAATGGAATCAGAACCAATGTTAACTCCGAGGGAAAAAAATCCCCCTAAACCGAAACGCCCCCGGCAGAAATTCGAACCTGCAAACCCCAGGATCACCACGATTAGGAGTCGGGCGCTCTACCACTGAGCTATTCCGGCCCCTATTCATATATACTAAGTCCCAGCGACAATAGGATCCATTACTAATACGGCCGGTCTCGTTAGGTCCCACTTCCAATAAGGCCCAACACCAATAAAGCCCAATACCATAAAGACCCAATAAAATTTCACATGGACGGAAGTCCGTCTACTTATCTGATTAGCAGTAGCGATAAAAACAGAGACGCAGAAACTTACACAGAGAGAGAGTAAATTAAGTGGTTGGGGGTGGAAGGAGGGGGATGGGGGAGGGGGGGGGGGGGGAGCGCGAGAGAAAGAATTTCCTCTCTACCTCTCTCTGGTTAAGCTCAATTCTGTGTTCTGCATTTTGCATTTGCATTTAGTGTAATATAAACATTTCAATATGTTACAGATTGCATCACTTGATTAGATAAGAGTTCCTTATTTCCAGGCAACGGCAGATATGTAAAATGGATTTCTACAGTAAGATCCACTCTCCCCCACACCTGCAGCCATTATAAATTGAATATTTTTTGTTTCAAAGTGTGGAGAGTGCAGGTGGGAATTCAAAGAGAAGAAAACAAAAATCAGAATAACAACAACAACAAATCAAATGAGTTGATAATATTTTTTTGTGGAGTGGGAAGCAGAGCAGGATTAAGAAAAAGTGTGTGGTGTTTAAACGATACAGTGAAGGAGGTTTGAGGATGAAAAATATTGGATCATTTGTTTACCTCCATGAAAATAAATTGGCTGAGGAGACTTTTGGATAAAGTGGAAGGATTTTACAATTAACATGTACTCAGAGTTAGCAAGGTTAAGACAATTTGGTGCTTAGTATGCAAAAATGGGATTTTTAAGGAAAAAATGATAATTTGTTCTGGAAGGGTGTAATGAACTGTAATTAAGCATTGCAACAAAAAAAAAAATTATATGAAATCCTGCCCATTGACTTCATGAGTTCATGGCAGAGTGTATTCAATATAATGTACATATACTGAGAGACCGAAAGCTGGAGTACTTACAAGAATGGTGTAATCATGATATCTTTTTGGTGAAACAGTTGATAAATGCAGATGGTATCTTCATGACTTACAATGATTTTTTATTAGTTTTCCCAATGTTAGAAAAAAACTTTTTAGTGTACGAAGGCGTTTTGAATGCACTGCATGCTTATTGTCCGAAGTGAAACATAGTTTGACTAATAGCTGTAAAACCTTAAAGAATAAAACTTGGTCCTGTATTAGGAAAGGTAGTAAATTCATACAGAATATGTTGAATGAAAACAGAATCACCCCAAACTGCTGTTTCCAGTTGGAATAATTGGTTTGAGGATCTAAATTGGAAAGACATTTTCTTACATTGTTATAGAATATCTAGTGATGTGCACTTGGGATGGTTTCAAATTAGACTCTTACATAAATTATCTCCAACCCCCAGAGATTCTTGTTCCTGCGTCGTTTAGTAAACTCTTCTATATGTAATCTTTGTGAGCAAGAAGAGCAGACAGTTTCTCATATGCTGTTTGATTCATATTACACACCAATTTTGGATGAATTTACAGCAGTTGCTCACTCGGAAATGTTCACATTGTCATAATTTAGTGATTGCCAAAGAACTTGTATTGTTTGGTGTAAAACAGAATATACGGACATACACTGCGTTTGATTTCATCATTTTATCTACGAAATTTTACATATAAAATGTAAATTGCTAAATGCACAACCACATCTGCAAACCTCTGTTATATTGTTAAACGATTGATATTACTTAGAACATTACATGGCAATTATAAATGGAATTTGGGCACAATCTGAACAAACTTGGCTTTGTACAAGTCGATTCTCGATTAGTTTGAATGTTAGAATTCAAAAATAGAACATATGTATTTCATCTGTAAAGTACCAGTACCACATTCATCAAGATATACTTCAATTGCGTGTTTTTTTGAAAATGGTTGAATATTTGTATATAATCATTGTTGATTTGTCTTTGATATAAATGCTAATGGACCCTACTCCATCCCTTACCCTTGCCCCCATCTCCCCCTTCCCCCAAGGCCCTGGTCCCCCTTCTGTTTGGTGTTCAAGGATGTATGATTGTTCGATTACCTTTTTTTGTTGTGTGTACGCGCGAGCGCGCGCGCGCGCGCGTGTATATATATATGGTGTGTGTGTGTGTGTGTGTGTGTGTGTGTGTGGTGTGTGTGTGTGTGTGTGTGTGTGTGTGTGTGTGTTTTCGGTTTTGTGTGTGTGTGTGTGTGTGTGTGTGTGTGTGTGGGGGGGGGGGGGGGTAAAAATTCAATTGTCGTTGTAGTTTGTTTGTAACGTATGTGTGCTTGGAAAATGATTTGATATTACAAAAATCTTCATTAAACAAAAAAAAATCAGAATAACTGCGCCGCCAGACGAGGGAACAAACAACATTGCAAAAAGAAGAACGACGCGTTTCGACCGATCGAATCTTCTTCTTCAGACAAGACAAATAGCATTGAAGACAATGAAAACAAAGGGTGAACAGTCAGTCACTTATCTCTTCGATCAGGGTACAAAAGATGGACAAGGGGAACGACACACCTACGGCATGGACGTAAGGTTGAATGGGAGACAATGCGGATCGTGATAATAATAATAATAAACGTAATGGTAGAATATTTTCTTTTAAAAGAGAGGAAGAGGACAGTAGTAGTAGTAGTAGTAGTAGTAGTAGTAGTAGTAGTGGTGGTGGTGGTGGTGGTGGTGGTGGTGGTGGTAATACTAGTAGTGATGATGATGATAATAATAACAATGACAATGATAATATAACCATGAAATAATGATACTAACAATAATTATTATCGTAATCGTAGTTCAAATGCGTTAGTGACAGAAGAATAAGAAAAAGGAGAAGAAGGAGATGTTAGTTACAATGATATGGTTATAGTAGGAATAATAATGATATAGTAGTAGTAGTAGTAGTAGTATAGTAGTAGTAGTAGTAGTAGTAGTAGTAGTAGTAGTAAGAAAAGAAGGAGGAAAGAAAGAAAGAAAAGAAGAATAAGAACAGTATGCACAACGGAAAAAATTAGTAACATGGAATTAAGAAATGTAGGAAATAAAACAAAGTCACAGTAACAATCATAATCATAAAAACCACGGTAATGATAATAATAATAAATATAAATTGGGAAAGATATGGTAACAATCATAACCATAAAAACCACGGTAAATGATAATAATGATATAGAAATTGGGAAAGATACGGTTACAATCATAACCATAAAAACCACGATAATGATAATAATGGTACAGAAAATGGGAAAGCTAGTAAGATAATATCTAAGATGTATACAAATGAACAGAAATTTATGAAAATACGGATGGAATTAAACTTATAATAAAGTATGGATATTGAAAGTGTTTATAGTAATAATAATAATAATATATTAGTAATAATAATAATAATAATCACAATCACAATAATGTTAATAATAATAACAATAACGATAATTGTTAACATTTTTATTGTTATCATTATTATCACTATGATAAAACAACTATTGTACAATGACAAAATCATAATATGACAATAGTATAGATAGCAAAAAATAACAGTGATAGGAATGATGATGTTGATAGCAGCAGCAGCAGCAGCAGCAGCAGCAGCAGCGGCAGCAGTAGTAGTAGTAGTAATAGAATAGTAATAGTGGTAGTAGGCGGAAAAGTTTGAACTTGATCACTGAGTGAAAAACTAACCGTGCTATCGAAACGGAAGAGAGGTCGGAAAAAAAAAGAAAAAAGAAAAAAGCAAAGAGGCAAAAAGGGAGGGAGGGAAGTCTGGAGGGGGAGAATACAAAAAATTGAAGACGAAAAATCTGTGTAAAAGCGGGAGTAAGCGTAAATGAAAGAAAACCAAGTAAGAAAACGGGTGGATAGATAAGTGAGCAATGAATAGATTGATAACATGAATGAAGATAGTAAAGGAAGGGAAGAAGAGGAAAATAGCTATTACATACACAAGGTAAACAATGAGTGCCATGGTGGTGTTTTCTGTGGAGTGCTGGTGTTGTGGGGGTGAGAGAGACGCATGCTATTTTTTGGCTGTTGAAGCCAAGTGGGCGAAGGGTCCCAAGTCTAGCAAGGTGACGGGATTCCTGCATGATGTGCTCAAAGTTGTCGCTCTATGATTGCGAAAGCTCCAGGACTTTGACATGACTGATGTTGTGTTTGGAATGATTGAAGTACAGAGTGATTATTTTGGGGTCAGGTGTTCAGAAAAGCGCGTCTCTGGCGTGCAGTATGTTTCACCCACACAGGTCTTCATCTCCCCCCCCCCCCCTCTCTCTCTCTCTCTCTCTCTCTCGCTCTCTCTCTCTCTCTCTCTCTCTCTGTTTGAATAATGGACAACAACTTAGAGGAGGTCAAGTCTTTCACGTACCTTGGGAGCGTGATCAACCAGCAGGGAGGAACAGATGCAGACGTGAAGACCCGCATCAGAAAGGCAAGAGCATCTTACAAAGCCCTGAAGAACATTTGGCGATCTCACCTCATTTCACCTTGCACCAAAAATCCGCCTGTTCAACTCCAATGTCAAATCTGTATTGTTTTATGGGGCAGAGACATGGCGAACAACAAAGACCACTATTAAG
>JADBJO010001041.1:366619-369119 GCA_016801955.1 Conus betulinus | reverse complement strand
ATCTCTCCCTGGCAGCCAAATGACCTCCCTTTCTAAACACCATTACGTTTGTCTTTTTAAGATTAATACTCAGATGAAATCTATCTGCTTCTCTTTTTAAGCTGTCAAGCTGGTTCTGAAGACCTATTATTGTATTCGACAACAGTATGACATCGTCTGCAAACAAAAGAAGAAAGATTTCGGCTGCCCCAGGAATCAGTTGTATTCCATGCTTTCCAGTCACAGACAATTCTACAGCTAATCATTAATGAAAAAGGAAAACAATATGGGTCTCAGTAGGCAACCTTGTCTCACTCCTCTTGGACAATTGAAATAATCAGAATAACAACATTTGTCACGAACACAAGCCAAAACAGAATCATAAATACTTCTTAAGGCCCTATACATTTTGCCATTCACACCATTCCTCCTCAAAAACTGCCCATGGTGAATTCCTGTTCACAGAGTCAAACGCTTTTTTAAAATCAATAAATGCAACATACAGTTTAGAATTCTTTTGTAAAAACTTTTGTATGATAGCATAGAGGGTGAAAATATGGTCAATTGTACTATACCCTGCTCGGAAACCTGCCTGCTCTTCAAGAATTTTTTCTTCTTCTTTTTTGCCCACATGGATAGCCTTTTCGTTAAAATGTGTGTATAAACTTTACTTACAACACCTGTTAAGGCTATGCCATGATAATTATCTGGCTGATTAACGTCTCCTTTCTTATATATTGGTACGATAATGGATCGTGACCATTGTTTAGGGAAAATTCCATGATCAAACAATTGGTTGAAAAAGACAAGCAGAAAATCGATAACAACAACATTTGCATGTTTCAACATTTCACCTATGATTTTGTCAGAGCCTGCGCTTTTCCCAGACTTGAGATGACCAATACTGGCAAGGACCTCTTGTCTGGAAATCGCTTCATTAAATGATGCATCAGAAGCACCCATGTTTGTTCATCACTATTGACTTCGCATTTCTCAGGATGTGGCGTTATATCTAATTCATTAAATAGTGAGAAGAAATGTTCGTACCACTGATCTATAGGTATGGAATTGTAGATTTGATTTTGTGTTGACGGACCTGACTGTCTGCCAGAATAGTTTAGAATCATGTACTGACTGTTTAATTTAATCAACCTTGCTTGATCATACTCTGTTTTCTTTTGGTTTAACAAATACTTATATTCCTTTCTTTCCTTAACGTACGCCTCCCATTTTTGTTGACGTGCATTCTTTGCTCGCTTGAATTTCCTTAGTAACCCCCTAACTGCTTTCTTTTTACGGTGACATTCAGCATCAAACCAGTCACTCTTTCTCTTCTTATTTCTGTTGTTCTCATCATACACGCAGCTGCGCTGCATAACGACTTCGTAACTATTTCTAGAGAAGCATCGATATCTGTATCAAGAACTAAACAAGCGTTATCTAAATTTTGTTTGAAATCAGCAGATTTTTGCTCATTTTGATAAATGTACAAATACTCCTCTGACCATACATAGTGATTCTCATTACTGGTTTGAACTGTACGTAAGTGAATGAATTCTTGCTCCACATTTTCCAAACAAACTCTACAGGCAAATGCCAGGAATCGATTCGATCACCAACACATAAATCACAACTGCACGCAGACAACATGTCTTTTGACATAATGACATAATCAATCACACTTGCGTCATGCGGTGAACAAAAGTAAAATCACCCTAGAATTGTCAAAACAGCCGTTCAAAATGACACAGTTAAAAACATGTAACAAAAATTCAACAGGGATTGGCCAGAATTATTCACAACGTTATCTTTTGAGTTCCTGTTCCATGTTTCCTCATCATTACCATCATCATCATCATCATCATCCATGCATGGTGCATAATTACTCGTGTTTTCCATCCGTGGCTGTTCACAGCCAGTTCTTGCATTAAAGTCGCCCACAAGCATCAAATGCCCATTATCCTTTTCAAGGACGTGTAATAAACTTTCTTCCAAATTAAACTATACCATCCTTAATTTCCATCGTATTATACAGGGCCCATTTTCTGGCACAATATAACATGCAACCAGAAGGACATCTTTGTCACTTTTGAAAACAGACTTGTTTATGTTGACAGCAACTACATTTCCCACAACTGATATTGACAGCTGAGACGAATTGAAATAAGGATTTTCGAATCATGAGCAACACACCGCCTGAATTTTTTCCGTGACGAGAAAGCTTTTTTTTGCAGGAGCAGCAAATTTGGTATAATCATGGAATATACCACTAAAGTCAAACAGTTCATCAACAAAAGTTTCTGTCATGCAAACAACATCAAACTTAGAAATGTAATCAATGATAACTTAGAAAGAAATATAAGAAATCAAAGAAGCATCACTAATCTTATTATATAAATTTTCAACATTATGAACAAGAAATTTCATAGTCACAAGATGATCCGGCCTGTCCTAGCGCACTTGCCGTGTTGATCGCCTTGGGAGGGGGTGACCAGTCAAGCTCCTGTTGGCAGGAGGGGAG
>JADBJO010001041.1:354119-359119 GCA_016801955.1 Conus betulinus | reverse complement strand
GAACGATCTTTCTTTCTTTCTTTCTGGATATGCAGGCTGATACTCCTGCGGACACTGCCTGTATAGACAGGCAGTCGAGTTTTGTGTGTATGACCGTTTTTTTAATCCTGCCATTAAGGCAGCCATGCTCCATCTTTAGGGAAAGAACGATCTGAGAATATGACCCGTTCATTGATTTGGTTCAGCATTTCATGCGGAATAAAACGGGAGAGACATGAGAATATGACCCGTTCGTGGATTCAGTATAGCACTGACAGACGGAATGAAACGGAGACGGATTAATGGCTTGCAGCAGCACACTTCCTGCACTGTCACAAACGCAAGTCTTCAAAACGTTCACGCCAGCAAACACACACATACTCTCTCTCTCTCTCTCTCTCTCTCTCTCTCTCTCTCCTCTCCGTCTCTCTCTCTCTCTCTCTCCTCTCCCTCTCTCTCTCCTCTCTCTCCTCTCCTCTCTCTCTCTCTCTCTCTCCTCTCTCTCTCACTCTGTCACACACACACACACACACACACACACACACACACACACACCACACACACACCCACACACACACACACACACGCACACAAACACACACACACACACACACATACACACATACACACTGTCATGTGACGTAGCCTCTCACATCAAGGCATGTGACGCCCCATCACATTTAGTCTGGTGACATGAAGCATTTCCCCCATGCCACAACTAAAAAGGAAGAATATTCATGTGGCTTGACTAGTGTAGCGGGCGTCCCATAATTGTGAGGATCACTCAGTGAAGGAAACAAGGTTTGGTCATTGGGTGAAAGTGACCACTGAGAGATAGTTTAATAAGGGCTGGTAAGGTGCTGGTCATGTGTTTTGAACACTGAGTATGCGCTCACTACAGTAGGAGAGGGGGGGGGAAAGAATTAGTTTTAGCCCAGGGATGGCCTAAAGACTCGAACCTGTCAGGACGTTGGTCAAGGGGTCCTCACCGCTGACCAGTCATTGCCAGCCCTTCACCCTTCACCCTTCACCCCGTCAGCTATTCCTCCTCTGATGCTGCGACAGCATCGTTTTCCTAAGTGCTGAGACGGGTGTTTAACGATAGCCACGGTGTGGGGAACACACTGATAGTTCAGCCCCAGCAATTGAAGAACCCGGGTAGAGGAGTCGGATCTCATCCTTCCCCCAGTGACTGGAGAGTCCAAGGGGCAAGGACTTATTCTGACGCGGGCAGGGCATCATGACGGTATGGGGCGAGCGCTTTTTCTGAGTATGGCATCATGATGGTATCAATGGTTTATTCTCCTGGTCTGGGATTCTGGGCCAATGTTGTGTAAAGGCCATGACTTTACAAGAAGGAGGAATCTAGCAAGTTTTGATTCATATTAATTCGTAATTTGATATGTCTCTCAGTGTGAAGAGAGAGAGAGAGAGAGAGAGAGAGAGAGAGAGAAGAGAGAGAGAGAGAGAGAGAGAGAGAGAGAACATGTACAGAATTTGTTTGATAAATACTGGGGTGTGATGAACGTTGTCGGAATTGTTCAATTCATTCAGTAAAGTGGTTTCCCCGGAAGAGATGGGAATAAGAAAAAACATTCTGTAGTGCGCCTTTTGGTTGACTGGAAGGACTGCGTTTGCGTATGGAGTAAATATTGTCGTGAATGTGTGTGTGCAAGAGTGACAGTGTGACAGTGTGACAGTGGTGACCCCGCACACACGCATCCATGACCGTATCACGCACACACACACACACACGCGCGCGCGCGCACACACACACACACCCCACACACACACACACACACACACACACACACACACACACACACACACACACACACACACACACACCACACACACACACCGCACGATCACACAGCCACGAGTCCATATTCAAAACACACTTTTTTTTTAAAACGAGTGGAGGCTAAATACTTAACAGCAGGATACTTTTAAATCTTAAGTGTGTGTGTGTGTGTGTGTGTGTGGTGTGTGTGTGTGTGTGTGTGTGTGTGTGTGTGCGTGTGTGTGTGTGTGTGTGCATGCGTGCGTGCGTGCGTGTGAGAGGGCCTGGGGGGTGGGGGGGGCATGAGTGCGTGCCTCTCTGTGTATGTTAGCATGCGCGCCCGCGCGCGTATGTGTGTGTGTGTGTGTGTGTGTGTGTGTGTGTGTGTGTGTTGTGTGCGCGCGCGCGCGCGCGCGCGCGCGTGTGTGTATGTGGATTTGTTGTCTGTCTCTCCGCGAGAAAACTCAGAAACAGTTAAACCGATCATCATCAAATTCCACAGACCTATTATTAGGCTCAGTATCTACCGGTGATTGAATGTTACGGATTCCGGGTCAAACTCCTAGGAAATATCACAGGAATCCCCGCTATGATGTGCTGAAATCACCTTCATTCCCCAAATCACTAGCTAACAGGTGCGAAAGCTCATGTGCTTTAAACCAACCACCAGTCCCTCTCCAAGACCATCTTTGTACCGAAACCATTACTCTCATGCAAAGTTCTTGAAATATCTCAAACAATAAAATCTATCAGTGTCAGCACCTTGTGCCTGAATTTTACATAAGGGGAGTGGGTGGGGGGTGGGGAGGGAGGGATCTAGACCAAGGCTAGAACTACTCTTCCACCCTGTTCCAAAGGCACATGTTGATGAGGACGGGCATAGGACGGGTAAATCTGGACAGATGGCTAGATTCCAAGAAACATCTCTAGACCGTGGCCCAAAGCAATGTTCATGTCCAGTATGTGGAAGAGGGTGGGGGGTTGGGGGTGGGGGTGGGGGGTGTAGATGCAGGGGAAAGAGTCAGTCCCATTGAAAGTCTTTCTCTATTTTCCCTGTCTGTCTCTCTGTCTGTCTGTCTGTCTGTCTGTCTGTCTGTCTGTCTATCCGTCTGTGTCTAGGCCATTGATGCCATTTTCCTTCTCGAACACACTGGCCAGGTCTCCTCCTCTCCTACTGAGTAAATGCCTGCAAAGTTTTGATCGATGACATTTGCCAGTCGTTAACACCCCCCCCCCCCCCCCCCCCCCCCCCCCCTGTGTTCTGAGTGATTCATTGGCCACTACTGTTGCCAGCCTTCTCTCCGGATTATGGTCATAGGATCCATGGCTCTCTTTTCCTTTGCATGATTTCTGGCTCTGTTTCCCTTTCCTTTTTACAGTTTTTTTTTGTTTGCTCTTCCTTTTCTTTCCATCATATTTTGTTCCCTTGTGCTTTATTTCCCATGATTTCTTGTTCTCGCTTTCTTTCCTTGATTATTATTCTTATTTTCTTTCCTTCCCTCTTCTGTTTTTCTTCCTAGCCTAGCTTTCTTTTCTTCTTTTTTTTTTTTTTTCTTTCTTTTTCTTTTTTTTTTTTTTTTCTTTCTTTCTTTTTTTTTTTCTTTCTTTCCCTGTCTCCGCTCTTCTCATAGTTGTTTTCTATTTCCTGTCATTTTTTAGAACTTGCTCCTTTTCCATCTTACTTCCATTTTAGTAAAATGTTCTCTTTAACAAAATGTTTCCAGACAGTATGCCACGGTATGTGTGTATCTGAGACACAGAGAGAGAGAGAGAGAGAGAGAGAGAGAGAGAGAGAGAGAGAGAGAGAGAGACAGAGACAGAGACAGAGACAGAGAGAGAGAGGAGATGGGGGGGAAGAGATGTATACACGAACAATAATGAGCTCACACACACACACACACACACACACACACACACACACACACACACACACACACACACACACACACACACACACACACACACACACACACACACACACACACACACACACACACACACACACACACATGTGCATACGCCTATATACTGGCACACAGCCAGCACCTTCGCCCGAGTATCCACTGGCACGCATACACATAACTACAAACACACACACACACACACACACACATACACACACACACACACACATACACACACACCACACACACACACACACACACACACACACACACACACACACACACACACACACACACACACACACACACACACACACACATTCTAAATGTGTGACAGAAGAAAACCAATATTTGTCTTCAACTCGAGATATTTTTTTAACTTTCCGAAATATTCTATGCAAAGGTTTATTATTTAGTATCTCTCTAACCCCTTTTGATTGAGTTTACTTTCGTACTGCAAGTTGACCGTTAGGAGTGTGTGCCAAAGAAGAACGGTCTGAGAATATGACCCGTTCATTGATTTGTTCAGCATTTTCCATGCGGAATAAAACGGGAGAGACATGAGAATATGACTCGTTCGTGGATTCAGTATAGCACTGACAGACGGAATGGAACGCGAGACGGATTAATGGCTTCCGGCGGTACACTTCCTGCACTGTCACAAACGCAAGTCTTCAAAACGTTCACCGCCAGCAAACACACACATACTCTCTGTCTCTGTCTCTGTCTCTGTCTGTCTGTCTGTCTGTCTGTCTGTCTGTCTGTCTCTCTCTCTCTCTCTCTCTCTCTCTCTCTCTCTCTCCTCTCTCTCTCTCTCTCTCTCTCTCTCTCCTCTCTCTCTCTCTCTCTCTTACACACACACACACACACACACACACACATATGCATAAGCAAACAAGCATAAATACACACGCACGCTCGCGCACACACATGCACAAAACCACTCACACACGTACACACAGCAGACACACAAACACGCACGCACGCGCGCACACACACACACACACACACACACACACACACACACACACACACACACACACACACACACACACACACACACACACAAGTGCACGCACACACACACACACACACACACACACACACACACACACACACACACACACACACACACACACACACACACACACACACACACACACACACACACAATCAGTTTGCACCAACACACGTACACACATACACGCACACGCACGCGCGCAGTCACACACTCTCTTCTCTCTCCTTTCCATGATTTCTTGTTCTCTTTTCCTTTCCATTGCCACGATTTCTTTCTTCTTCTGTCTTCTTTCCTTTCCATTATTTCTTCTTCT
>JADBJO010001041.1:329119-346619 GCA_016801955.1 Conus betulinus | reverse complement strand
TCTAGTCTCTCTCCTCTCTCATCTCTCTCATCATCATCATCTCATCATCATGTTTGCATTCCTGACGATGTCAGACAAAGAGATGTTCATGATTACTTTATGACCATGTTCAGTCCTGCTTTGCTCATGGAATAGAACGCGTTTCTGGTATCACCTAGCTGGGGGTGCACTGTAACCACAGCACAGCTTCCCTTCCAAAACAACTGTCATTTCCATATCCACAATGTTCCAGACACAATGTCCACAGCCAAATTAATCACCAGCTCCATCCGGTCAGTTTGCTCATCCAAAATAGGTCGCATCATCGCCTCATTAGTGTCCTCTTCTGGCGACCCACATACTGGATATGGACCCTCCATATTCCTTTACTAATCAATAATACGTACTCGTTCATTACGGGGTGTGGGTTGTGTGTTGTGGTAGTGTGTTTTTCGTATGTGTGGGTTCAAAGCAAGCGCGCGCACGGCCGCGCCGCGCTGCGCGCGCGCGTGTGTGTGTGTGCTGTGTGGTGTGGTGTGTGTTGTGTGGGTACACTGAAAGCAGCCTGTTTGCTTTCGTTGATGGTAAAGTAAGACTGAATATTTGGTTTCGTATTGCTGTTTAGAAACCGCTATTATCTGTTGTAAATTATGTAGGCCTGTATGTTTTGTACCTTGATATGATATATGATATATTTCTATGTATAAAAACAACAGTCGGTCATGTCTCAGACTTGTATTTTTAACAAATTTTCGTACCTTGGCCTGCTGAAGCTGTTAACAGCGAAAATTTGTTAAAAATACAAGTCTGAGACATGAACCGACTGTTGTTTTTATTCTTGTATTTTAACCGTTTCTGGTTTCTACTCTCAGTCAGTTCTACAGGGTGCGGAGCTCAGGACAACAAGAGACATAGGCTAAGTCATAGCCACGAGACCCTTCTTCTTCATTCCTCTCCATCTTTTGTTGTTAATTCATTTCTATATCCATCTCTTCAAATACTAAATGGTAGCTGTGGTCTGCAAAACCTTAGCGGATGTGGTGTGCGTCTATGGACTAGTGACGCCTTGATGAAACTGAACGAAACTGAGAGAATTCTGTGTATCCGCACAGTGTCTGTCCCCGCAAAAGCCACTATCCTATGCTGCCATACCGCTGGCGATGAAGACAGAGTATGAAAATGGAAAGAAAGTGAAGTACAGATTATACGTACGAAAGGAAACAAAAAACAGCATCACGAACGCAAAGTCTAGAACCCATGTTTGCGGCGTTAAAATGAACGTGAGGATTGGATTTTCAAACTGTGGCCGGTTGTCTGGGTGATCCTCTCAAGTCCCAAGGGTTTTCCACCGCTCTGTATTGAAGCATGCCAGGTTTTGTTTTGTGGGGTTTTTTCTTGTGCGTGTTTGTGGCTGTCCCAGCTTCTGTGCAACCTGCAGTGGGTAGTGCACCCAACGGCCGCTCCTCCGACACCCCGTCCACAGCCACAGCCCGTTCGCCCCGCGCGCGCTGCCTCCGCACCGTCAATCCACAGGGCGGCAGTCGATGTCAAGTTGTCAAGAGGCAACCCACTTGAGAGACACTGTTCCTACTGCCGATTCACGTCTCGGTGTGTTCAGAGGCGGCCTGTTCTATCTAAAAATACTCAGGACACCACCTACTATGCCCTCTTCTACTGACGGGCAATTAATTGTCTTAGTTGGTGGCGAGGGCTAAAGAAGAAAAAAGACAAAACCGGCTGGTGGTCCCTCTCGGAGGGTGCGGCTAACCACGTCCGTCTAAAACGACTGCCGGGCCTATGGACTCTGCCGATAGCGGTTGACGCCCGACAGAATCCCAACCAACGGCCATAACCTGGGAGAGGACAACGAAAACTGAGGTCACCCAATGAGATCAGGGTCATGATGGGCCACAGAATTTTATAATTTTTGGCTGTATCCTATTGGGAATTAAAGTATGATAAACAGCCAGTTTCTGTGTCATACTGCCTCTATCTCAGTGTCAAAAACATAATTCTCCCCGGCCAAATGTGTAAGTAACACAACGTGTGGGGGGGTTTCTTTCAACCGAGGGTACACTGTAGATGAAAATATGAGCGACCCTTCTCACTTCGATTCCGCGGTAACAAGGTAACTTCGTTCTGTAGTTTAATTCCGCCGTAAAGGAGCCATGAACCGACCTGAAGGTAAAGAGCTTTATGTAAGACGATGTTAGCTAGTTTGTTGGGTTTCGTTGGTTTAATTCCACCGTAACAGGAGCCATTGAAGGCGACCTGAGGGAACGAACTTTATGTGAATAAGAGTAGCTTCTTGTTCTTTACTTAATTCATCCTTAACAGACAGCCTTGACGTACGGGAAAGGCTTCTATGTAGAAGCGGGAGCAACTTTGTTTCGTTGTTGATTCCACCTGTACAGAGATCCATGACAGCATTTATTTGAAGACGATGTAGCTGTAAAGCGGCTTGTTTATGTCTGCAACTGTAATTTAGCACACACAAATTGTTTATAATAATAGCANCGCACGTACTGTCCTTTTGTGGTCTTCTGTATTGCTGTCGACTGTCTCTATGTCCCCGCTGTCTGTCTGTCTGTCTGTCTCTATCTGCTCTCTCTCTTCTCTCTCTCTCTCTCTCTCCTTCTCCTCTCTAATCGTCATATCATCATATTCATCATGTTGCATTCCTGACGATTAGACAAGAGATGTTCCATGGATACTGGAGGACCATGTCCAGTCCTGCTTTGCATCATGAATAGAAAGAGCGTTCGGAATATCAACTAGACTGGGGGTTGCACATGGAACCCACAGCAAATGCTACCCTTCCAAACTGTCATTCCAATATTACAAATGTTCCAGACAACAATGTCAACCAGCACCAAATTATATCACCAACTCCATCCGGTCAGTTTGCATCATCAAACTAGGTCTCATCGACATTAGTGTCATCTTACTGGCGACCACATACTGGATATGGCCTCCCATATTCCTTTCATAATACAATTAGTTAAGTAGTCACTTACGGCGGGTGTGTTGGTGTGTGTCGGTAGTGTGGTTTTCGTATGTGGGTGCAAAGGCAAGCGCGCGCACGGCGCGCCGCGCGCGCGCGCGCGTGTGTGTGTGTGGTGTGTGTGTGTGTGTGGTGTGTGTGTACACTGAATAGCAGCTGTGCTTTCGTTGGATGGTAAAGTAGACTGAATATTGGTATAAAAACAACAGTCGGTTCATGTCTCAGACTTGTATTTTTAACAAATTTTCGCTGTCAACAGCTTCATCAGGCCAAGGTACAATGATAAAAGCATCACATCTAATGCGTAGGTCAGACATCTGCTAAGTCGCTAGACACGAGACCCTTCTTCAATTCTCTTCATCTTAGTTGTCATAATTCATTTTATCCATAACTTCAAAATCACGCGTAGTGTGGTCTCAAACTTAGCGGATGTGGTTGTAGCGTATATGGACTCGTGACGCCTTGATTGAAATCTGAAACTGAAACTGAGAGAATTCTGTGGTATCCGCACAAGTGTCTGGTCTTTCCCCTCAAAAGACACTATCCTATAGCCTGCCATAACAGCTGGCGAAGAAGGACAAGAGTATGAAAATGGAAAGAAAGTGACGTAAAGATATACGTCACAGAAAGGAAACAAAAAAAACATCATCACGAACGAAAGTCTTTGAACCCATGTTTGCGGGATGATTGAAATGAAACGTGAGGCATGGGATTTTCAAATGTGCCGGTTGTCTGGTGATCAGCTCTCAAATCCCAAGGGTTGTCCACCGCATCTGTATTGAAGCAGCCAGGGTTTTGTTTTGTTTTTTTTTTTTCTTTTTTTCTTTTGTGGCTGTCCCATCTTCTGTGCCACCTCAGTGGCAGTGCACCACGCCGCTCATTCCGACACCCGTCCACAGCACAGCCCGGTCAGCCCAGCCGCCGCTGCCCGGGCACGGGCAATCCACAGGGAGCAGTCAATGTCAAGTTGGTCAAGAGGCAACCCACCGGAGGAGACACTGCCACTACTGCCGAGTCACTTCGGTGGGTGTTCAGAGGCGCCTGTTCTGATCTAAAATACGCAGGACACCACCTACTAAGCCCCCTACTGACGGGCAATAATTGCTTAGTGGCGAGGCCGGCGTGGGTGAGTTCCCTCCGGAGGGCGCTAACACGTCCGTCTAACGACTGCCGCCTATGGACTCGCCGATAGCGGTGACCCCGACAGAATCAAACCAAGGCCATAAACCTGGAGAGGACAACGAAACTGAGGTCACCATGAGAGCAGGGGCATGATGGGCCACAGAATTTGATAATTTTTTGCTGATCTATGGGAATTAGGATGATAAACAGCCAGTTTCTGTGTCAGACTGCCTCTACTCAGTTCAAAAACATAATTCTCCTGCCAAATGTGTAAGTAGAACAACCTTTCAACCGATGGTCAATGTAGATGAAAATATGAGCGACCCCTCTCACTTTCGATTCCGCTGTAACAGGTAACTTCGTTTCTGTAGTTATAATTCCGCCTGTAACAGAGAGCCAGTGAACCGTACCTGAGGGAAAGAGCTTTATGTGAAGACGATGTAGCTAGTTTGTTCTGTTGTTAATTCAACCTGTAACAGGGAGCCATTGAAGCGACCTGAGGGAAAGAACTTTATGTGAATAAGAGGTAGCTTCTTTGTTCTGTACTTAATTTCACCTGTAACAGACAGCCATTGAACAGTACCTGGGGGAAAGAGCTTTATGTGAAGACGAGGGGTAGCAACTTTGTTATGTAGTTGATTCACACTGTAACAGAGAGCCAGTGAAGCATTATGTGAAGACGATGTAGCTGTAAAAATGCTGGCTTGGTTATGTCTGCAACTGTATTTAGCACACACACAAAAATTGGTAAATAATAATTAGATTTCTACCACTATCATCTTGCAGAATAATGTCTTTCAGCAACGCCCCCCCCCCCCCCCCCCCCCCCCCCCCCCCCCCACCCCCCCCCCCCCCCACCCCCCCCCCCCCCCCCACCCCCCCCCCCCCCCCCCCCCCCCCCCCCCCCCCCCCCCCACCCCCCCCCCCCCCCCCCCCCCCCACCACAATGGATCAGTTTGTCTGGAGAGAGTGGAACCGTGTACTAGTTCTATCTACAATCGTCTACAGATGGTATCAATTACAAGAGATGTTTCTTTTATTTCCTTCTCTTTCTGCCGTCCGACATTAAAGATATCAGTTTCCTTTTATAGCGTGCGGGACTAGATCTTAGATCGTATCATGCATGCATGCATTAATCTCCCCTGGCTCTGTCTGTCTGTCTGCCTGCCTGCCTGTTGTCTGTCTGTCCGTCTGTCTCTCTTTCTCTGTCTCTGTCTCTGTCTTTCTGTCTCTCTTTCTCTGTCTCTCTCTCTCATCTTTGTCTCTGTCTGTCTGTCTGTCTGTCTGTCTGTCTCTCTCAACTCTCTCTCTCTCTCTCTCTATCTCTCTCTCTCTCTCTCTCTCTCTCTCTCTCTCAGATTTTATGTCCTTCTCTTTTTGCCGTCCGATATTAAAGATTTCAGTTTCCCCTGACGGAACCAGAAATCGATTCTAGATATAATCATGCACGCATTCATTAATCTCTCTGTCTGTCTGTCTGTCTGTCTGTCTGTCTGTCTGTCTGTCTCAAAAAGATAGTGACACTTAACGGAACCACAACTGAAATAAACAGATAGTTTTCCTGTCTGCGCTTGATTTAGAAATTGAAAAAAAAAAAAAAAAAAAAAAAATAAAGAAAAAAGAAACGGCAACAGCAAAATGAATTTGCAGTGCATACCTGCGCATGACCGCTCTGAACAATTTGATTTTCAGTGTGTGTGTTATTAATAGCCCAGACGACTGCACAAATGATAAATTAAGGCTATATTCATTCAATTTATACGGGAAATCGATCTCTGCGCAAGCTGAATTAAAGCCCTGGATAAATGATGAATTCACGTTCAATTGTCAGTTTTTTGCTTTTTTTTATATGAAGGCTAAGACGAGTGTTCTTGGTGATGTCAAATTGTATAAGATGAAATATGTTGTACAGTTCGTCTTCCAAACGACAATGACGTCTGCAGGAACATGTCTGGAGAGATTGTTTAGGAAGTCCGCTGTAAAGTCATTATGTCTTGTGCTGTGAAAGTGCGCGCTGTAAAGTCATTATATTTCGTGCCGTGAAGTTGCTGTCAAGTCATCATGTCTCGTGCCGTGAAGTCCTGTCAAGTCATCATGTCTCGTGCCGTGAAGTCCGCTGTAAAGTCATTATGTCTCGTGCCGTGAAGTCCGCCTGTAAAGTCATCATGTCTCGTGCCGTGAAGTCCGCTGTATCGCTGTAAAGTCATTATGTCTCGTGCCGTGAAGTCCTGTCAAGTCATTATGTCTGCGTGCCGTGAAGTCCGCTGTAAAGTCATCATGTCTCGTGCCGTGAAGTCCGCTGTCAAGTCATTATGTCTCGTGCCGTGTGAAGTCCTGTCAAGTCATTATGTCTCGTGCCGTGAAGTCCGCTGTCAAGTCATTATGTCTGCGTGCCGTGAAGTCCGCTGTCAAGTCATTATGTCTCTGCGTGCGTTTAAGTCCACTGTCAAGTCATTCTGTCTGCGTGCCGTGTAAATCCCAGCTTGAAACGGGTAAAGTGTGCTTCTGTGCATGACCGAAACGCACGCACACGCACACGCGCGCGCGCGCGCACACACACACACACAAACACACACACACACACACCACACACACACACACACACACACGCACGCACACACACACACACACACGCACACACACACACACACACACACACACACACACACCGCTCTTTTATTGTTGAAGGATAAAGCAACCAAAACAAGGAAAAAAAGCAACAGCAACCAGAATCAACAACAAACAGCAATAACAATAGGAACACAACTACAAACGACCATAATAACATCAACATCGAAAAGAAAACAAGTCTCAAGCCTACACGTTTCTCGTCTTGCGGCTCCATCTCTAACATGACAGCTCTACTGGTTTCTACGAGGTTTGTATTTTCAGTCTTCTTACAGTGAGGCCATTGCTTTGCACGAAACAACCCTCTACAAGAGAGGAAAACCCAAGAAAAAAGGGAGAAGGGATGAAGGGTGCGGGTGGGAAGGAAGGAGCCATTCCGACGAAGAGACGACAACGAGAGAGAGAGAGAGACGAGAGAGAGAGAGAGAGAGAGAGAGGAGAGAGACAGACAGACAGACAGACAGACAGACAGGACAGACAGACAGACAGGAAGACAGACAGACAGACAGACAGACAGACAGACAGACGAACAGAGAGAAGGGGAGTAAAAAAAACAAAAACAAAAACAAACTGACGTACATTGACCAAACAGACCTTCATAGGGAAGATCTAGTGGTAGAGAAAGTAGACAGGGTGGTAGACATAGTTAGGTAAGATGATCTTGGCAGTCTTTGATCCAACACTAACATCGTTTTTGCCAGCCAGCTGTGGACCGAGCAGATAGAGACATAGATAGGGGGGATGGACATAAGAGAGAGGAGGGGATGGAGAAGAAAGAAGAGAGAGAGAGATGCGGAGGGGGAGGGAGAGGAGCGGAGAGAGAGAGAGAGAGAGAGAGAGAGAGAGAGAGAGAGAGAGAGAGAGAGAGAGAGAGAGAGATTTCATTCTCAATACAACTGACCTTTACTTTGTTCTTTGACAAAACAAAAAAACAAAACAAAACAAACAACAAACAAACAAAGAAGAAAATCCGAATAGAGTTTTCACAGACTTCCTCAACACAAACTGTGTTGTCTCCAATAATGAACGAACAACTAGAAATCTGTCCATTTACCTATATAAAGCATTTAAGTTACGATCTGTTCTTGTTTCTTAATGTAAAGCATTGAATCAGCTTTTGAACTTGTAAAATATCGATTGATTTCCAGATGCACCCCCTTCACGAGGGGCAATGGCCTATTTGTGAATAAAATTTCCGTATCCGTCTTTTCTTATTTAATTTTTCCCACTGTATTCAAAGATGACCAAATCTGTTGAAAAAAAAAAATCATAGATACAGCTCGTCTTATCCAGGAATATAGAATCCGTGAGAAACAATGCTGGTGAATCGTTTTTTTTTTGTTGTTGTTTTTGTGTGTTTTTTTTTTTGTTTCTCGTTGCCTGTAAGGCCCAGTGGGGAATTCTAAATGTCTGGAAGGAAAAAAAAAAAGAAAGAAAGAGAACGAAATTTCTCCAGTAACAAGTGTGATCTCTAGGCAGCGACACCAGAGTGGCATCAGGAGCTGGTCCACCATGTATCCATGAGGAGTCACTCCATCTTGACCATCATATTTGCCTTTCCTGATATGTGCTGGGGGGAGGTGGGGGAGGGGTCCCCCTGTTTTAGGGGTTACCAAATCTGTTTAAAGGCTTTTTTATGCAGCTCGTCAAATTGTCAAATTGTATCCACAAACAAATAATCCACAAGAAACCACACTGGTGAATTTTTTAATTGTTATTTTTCTTTCTTTCTGTTTGTTTGTTGTGTGTAAGATCCAGTCGGAACTCTTAATATCTGGAGGGGAAAAAAAAGGAAGGAAACGAAACTCCTTCGGTAACAAGAAATATCTGTAGGAAGTGACACCACAGTTGCGCAAGAAGAGCTCGTCCACCATGTAGCAAGGAGTTGGCACTCCATCTTTTCCATCATATTCTCTTTTCCTGATATGTGCTGTTTTATACACACACACACACACACACACACACACACACACACACACACACACCACAGACAGATCTATCTCAATCAATCCTGACGATTGCACCAGCAAGAAACAGCGCTGTTGGTTTTATGCTTATATTTTAGTCCAAATTTTAACAGATATATATATATATATATATATATATATATATATATTATATATATATATATATATCAAAAATACCACTAAAATGCCTAATAGAAACCATGGGATCGTACGACGATGCCGAAACATGCGAACTGGTCGGACTGTTTATGCTATCCCAACATCCAAAACAACTCGGAAAGCAAGTCGGACTGTACAGAGACGACGGCCTCGCCGCGCGCCTAAACAACAATCCAAGAACCATCGAAAACAAGAAAAAAGAACTATGCAAAATTTTCCAAAACCAAAACTTGAAAATCACCATCGAAGCAAACAAAAAAAGTGTGAACTACTTAGACATAACACTTGACCTCAACAACCACATATATAAACCATACAAGAAATCTAATGACACACCCATTTATGTAAACATCAAAAGCAACCACCCACCATCTATACTAAAAACCATACCCATGGCATAAACAAGAGATTATCTAATCTGTCACATAATGAAAGAGTATTCAACAACGCAGCATCAGAATACCAAGAGGCATTGCAAAAAAGTGGTTACAGCTACAAACTACAATACAACCCAGATAACAACATGAACAAAAACAAAAAAAAAACAGGAAAAGGAAAATCACATGGTACAACCCTCCATATGATGGACGAGTAAAAAACAAACGTAGGGAAAGAATTCTTCAAAATTTTGACAGCATCCTTCCCAAAGAACACACAAATTGTCCAAAATATTCAACAAGAACACCATCAAACTATCATATTCATGCATGCCTAACCTTAAAAATATAATTGATTCATCCAACAAATGAAAAGCAACACAGCAAAGAAGGGTGAAGAAAGGAAATCCTGCAATTGTACTAAAAAAAAGAACAGTGTCCCTTAAGCAACAAATGCCTCTATAACAACATTGTATACCAAGCCACTGTGACATCAGAAAATGAAAAAGAACATACATAGGGATCACTGAAAATCACTTCAAAACCAGGTACGCAAACCATATAAACAGTCATTCAACAAAGAAAAAAACAAAAACAAACAAACAACTGAGCAAATATATTTGGAGACTTAAAGACAAAAAAAAAAACAAACTATAACATATCCTGGAAAATCATAAAAAGGGCATCACCATACAACAACATTTCTAAAAGATGCAACCTATGTTCAACAGAAAAATGGTTAATACTATGCAAACCACACTTAGCAACTCTAAATACTAAAGTAGAAATAGTAAACAACTGCAGGCACAAATGGAAATCGTTGTCAGCAAACGCACCCTGAACTTTAAACAACCTGAAAACCGAACAACACGTGCAGCCAATCCGCACGTGTAAACAGTGACATTGGGCCATATAACACCGGCAGTACATATATATATATATATATATATATATATATATATATATATATATATATATATATATATATATATATATATATATATAATCAGCTAGTGAGCAGAGTGCCACAAATAAATCTGAATTATACGAAATGAAACTCGACCACGGACAAGCGAAACAAAAGATGTAGGTTTCAGAACAGATTATGGTGAACCCTCCATGACCTCTATAGAAAAAGCCCGAGTTATCAGATGCAACTGGGCCAACGGACAGGCGAAACAAATCACGGTTTCCAGGACAGATTCTGATGATGCCTGTATGAATCAGGAAACTCTGATTGATGAGATGGAAGTTGACGTTGGGCAGGCGACGAAACACACGAGTCTAGACTGGTTTTTGTGATGCCCCGTATGCTGCCAACGAGACGTCTGACAGGAAGTTCCGTACGCTCTCGTTTTCATTCCTGAGTTATTTCTTTCACTGTCACTGCCCCCCCCCCCCCCCCCCCCCCCCCCCCCCCCCCCCCCCCCCCCCCCCCCCCCCCCCCCCCCCCCGTCCTCTCCCTCCTCGTCCCGCCTCCCTCCCCCCCCCCCCCTCCCCTCTAAGTCCTTTTTCTCTCTATCATATACTTGCTAGATATTTGATTTCTCTCTCTCTCTCTCTCTCCTCTTCTCTCTCTCTCTCTCTCTTCCTCTGTGTGTGTGTGTGTGTGTGTGTGTGTGTGTGTGTGTGTGTGTGTGAGGATGTATGTCTGTAGAGATAGATATAGATAGATCGACAGGTTGATATAGACTGATACATATATATAGACAGATAGATAGATAGACAGACGGACAGACAGACTGAAAGCGTGCGCGCCTGTGTGTGTGTGTGAGAGAGAGAGAGAGAGAGAGAGAGAGAGAGAGAGAGAGAGAGAGAGAGAGAGAGAGAGAGAGGAGAGGGAAAGCACGCGCACGCACGCGCGCATGTTTTTGTGTCTGTGTGTGCGTCTGCGTGCATATGCGTGTGTGTATGTCTGTGTATGCGTGCACACACGCGTGCGGGTATCTGTGTGTCTGTATATGTGTGTGTGTGTGGTGTGTGTGTGTGTGTGTGTGTGTGTGTGTGTGTGTGCATGGGTATTTGTGTGTGCGTGAGAGAGAGAGAGAAAAGAGAGAGAGAGAGAGAGCGTGTGTGTGTGTGTGTGTGTGTGTGTGTGTGTGTGTGTGTGTGGTGTGTGTGTGTGAGTGTGTGTGTGTGTGTGTGTGTGTGTGTGTATGTGTGTGTGTGTGTGTGTGTGTGTGTGTGTGTGTGTGTGTGTGTGTGTGTGTGTGCATCTGTTTCTAGAGAACATTTGAAAGGTAACCTACATTCTTCATGGCAGCGTTCAAACATTGCTCTACACTTTAAAAAAAAAAAATTTTTTGCACAGGCGGCTTTTGTCAAGAATATATCACCTGCATGTAACGTTCAAAATATTGTTCTGCACCTCTGTGACCAACGTGGGAAGGAATATGGAGCTTGTCATTCAGTGGCGACAGTGGGGAGATTGCTCTGTGACCAAACGTGGGAAGGAATATATAGAGCTTGTCATTCAGTGGCGACAGTGGGGAGATTGCTCTGTGAACAACGTAGGAAGGAATATAGAGCTTGTCATTCAGTGGCGACAGTGGGGAGATTGCTCAGTGAACAACGTAGGAAGGAATATGGAGCTTAGTCATTCAGTGGCGACAGTGGGGAGATTGCTCAGTGAAACAACGTAGGAAGGAATATGGAGCTTAGTCATTCAGTGGCGACAGTGGGGAGATTGCTCTGTGACCAACGTGGGAAGGAATATAGAGCTTGTCATTCAGTGGCGAGAGTGGGGAGATTGCTCTGTGAACAACGTGGGAAGGAATATAGAGCTTGTCATTCAGTGGCGACAGTGGGGAGATTGCTCTGTGACCAACGTGTGAAAGGAATATGGAGCTTAGTCATTCAGTGGCGACAGTGGGGAGATTGCTCTGTGACCAACGTGTGAAGGAACAGGGAGCTTGTCATTCAGTGGCGACAGTGGGGGAGATTGCTCTGTGAACAACGTGGGAAGGAATATAGAGCTTAGTCATTCAGTGGCGACAGTGGGGAGATTGCTCTGTGAACAACGTGGGAAGGAATATGGACTTGTCATTCAGTGGCGACAGTGGGGAGATTGCTCTGTGACCAACGTGTGAAGGAGCTTGTCATTCAGTGGCGACAGTGGGGAGATTGCTCAGTGACCAACGTGTGAAGGAGCTTGTCATTCAGTGGCGACAGTGGGGAGATTGCTCTGTGAACAACGTGGGAAGGAATATGGAGCTTGTCATTCAGTGGCGACAGTGGGGAGATTGCTCTGTGACCAACGTGGGAAGGAATATGGAGCTTAGTCATTCAGTGGCGACAGTGGGGAGATTGCTCTGTGACCAACGTGTGAAGGAACAGGGAGCTTGTCATTCAGTGGCGACATTGGGGAGATTGCTCTGCACAACTCCAGTGGGCTGGGATTACATCGTGACTTTTCAGAGGGAGGATGAGGGGTTCAGAGTGGGAGGGAAGGAGAGTGTGTGGTAGGTCAGCTCTTACTGACAGGTGACTCTGTCAATAATCTAGCTAGCTGTTGCTGTCAAGACAAGCCTGACAATTGCACTTTGGGAGTTGTTGTCAGTTGTGTCGTGGAAAGAGATATATACTGAACAATTCAGTAGTGGGGGAAGAGAGGTGCGGGCGAACAATTTCTACGTCATTACATTAATGATTTGGCAAAGATTCAAAACCAATATATATATATATATATATATATATATATATATATATATATATATATATATATATATATGCTAAAAGGTAAGGTTTAAAAAGAAGGCTTAAAATCTACAACGTTGTTTCATGCGCCCGCAATCCTGACGATTGCGGGCGCATGAAACAACGTTGTAGATTTTAAGCCTATTTTTTTAAACCTTACCTTTTGACAGATGCCACTCCCAATACGGTCGAGCACTCTTTTTTAAATTGGTGTTGGTTATTACAACCATAACCTACATATATATATATATATATATATATATATATATATATATATATATATATATATATATATATATATATATATATATATATATATATATATCCTGACGACTATACCAGCAAGAAACAGCATGTTGATTTTATGCTTACATTTTAATCCAACTTTTAACCTTCACTGGCAGTATATGGGAACTGCAATCCATCTTGAAGACAGACTCATTCATATGGCTCGCTCCAGTACCTTTCGTCCCCTGGATCAGGATCATCAGGGATTCACGGCTGATTGGGTCTGTGCTCCCTTGGCATCAAATGGAGATAAACCACAATCTATAATTCTCTATGATTTATGTTTATATACTTGTGTGTGTGTGTGGGGGGGGGGGGGGGGGGGGGGGTAATGGGCAGGTTGCCAACCGGGTAATATTTACGGTAGCCAGCCTTCTCCAAAAAAAAAAAAACAGTCTATGAATTGGACAGCAAGCAGTAACAGACCTGGTTGATCATCAAAGTATTTCCCTTGCCTCAACTACCATACTCTTCATGGCTGCTATTTCAGCTTTTTACAGCTCCATAAGTTACAACAAGATGATTTCCATACAATCTTGCAGTTTTTGCAAACCTCGTGACAGCTAAAATGCTCAATAGTCCCCATACCACCAGAGCACTAATATGATTCCTTCAACACAACCACTACGTCACAATCATTTTGATAATAAAACCCAACCACTACAATCACAAAGCCGAAATAAAATCACCAGCCATCACGTCCTCATGACACTGGAATTCAAGGGAAAAACTCAGTTTCCTTGCCAGGTTTTCTTGAACTTTACCAGGCCCCAACAGACTCCCCCGTCAGACCCAAGTCAGCAACCAAGCACTTGTCGTCATTGCACGATGCGCTGACCACTCCACAACCACAACAACCACAACAAAGTTCTGGTCCACAATGGACCACATAGCACCACACACAGAGACACAACATGATGAGGTTGCAGGCATAATACACCACTGCAGAGAACACTCGGCAAAGGGACTGATCCATAATTACAAGAAGTCTCTCCTGGCTTCAGCCGCGAGCACAGATCAGATCTGGTATCTGCAAATCAAAGTCTCAACGTTGATGGTAGACGCACATCAATCCAACAGCTTCAATGCCTCTACTGAAAAGAATCAGACAGTCCTATTTCCCTCGAAGACAGTCTTGAATAATTTGTCAGACAGATGCGTCTGACCTCAACCTGATGTCCGCCTGAATTACCGAGCTCCTCTGGTTCAGCGAGGCTGGAGATAACTGTCTCGAACAGACGACCCGCGCCTGTGTAAAAGGGTACTTCCGGGACAGCCGATTGTAAGTGTCGTCCGCATGAACTAAATTACGAAAAAAATGGACGGCAGATATACCTGTACGCCCTATGCTAATTTCAGTAGCAGGTAAGTTCCTTCTACTTTTTGTGACCGCGGCGACACTGCTTTCGCACACAGTTGATAGAGACATAGCAATTGAGCTAAAAAAAAAAAAAAAAAAAAAAAGGAGCACTCAACATGATAATGTATAGGAAATAAAGATGGAAAGGGAATATGTCACGGAGAGTCCAGAATGTAACACCAGATAGAATTGCTCTTCAAAGGTCTATTTTACACCGCCCTCTTTCTAGATTAAACAAGCTTTCATCGGCTTACTTCACACACTAGTCTTCACGTGAAAGACGCTTTCGGAAGTCTTATGAACCACGACACTTTTTTTTTTCAAAACACACTTTCCAAAGGCAATAACCACATAGTTTCAATGTATCCAAAAGTTTATGTTACACAGCATTTCCAGGTCAAACTATCCAATGGCCAATGTCACAACGTTTCCAGATCAAACTCGTTTTCAAAGGTCTCAGTCAACACCAGTTCTTGATGAAACATGTTTTGCAGAGAGAGGCAAACAATATAGAACGATGATTGTTTTGTTGGTTTTGGTAGCCGTATCATTTAACACACCTCATTTGATAAAAGACCCGGGTAACACACCACGGCGTCAAGCAGCAGCATTCTTTCGGCAAATGGCTGACAGGTCCTCGTAATGAACTCTTAGTGAGACCCACTCATTGACGGAGCTTGTTCATTAAGTCTTCCATATCGCTCCCTACCGATGTGAGATGATGAACCGACTTTTATCCGAATGGTTCGCACAAGACCGGTTGATAGCAGATAGCAAGAATGGAATTCCCACATAAATGATAGCACTGGATTTGATCTGTATAGACATTATAACTCCTTGCACCATATTCCGTCTTACTTGTCAATGAAAATCAACAAACATCTAAAGTTTTATAATGACAAGACTTAAATTTCGAATACCGAATATCTTTGTTCATCATTGTCGTTCTAGGCAAACATTACAATTCTGATCTCACCTGTCCAGTATGCAAAAATGCATGTGAAGATGAAGTTCATTTTGTATTACAGTGTGCTGCCTTGGCTGGTCTTAGAGAGTAGTCCATTACGCCTAATTATTACAGACAACCATCTGTATTTCGATTCATCTGACCTATAGCCTGCACTAGAGAGGATGACGTAAAACACATTTGCCTTGTACTTACACAAAGCCTTCAAATTCCAAAGAACAGCGTATTCTTGAGTATGTGCTGTTTTTCGTTTTATGCAATATACTTTACAATATCTTTTTGTCAATGTGTAATCCACCCCAACATAAGGGGCCCATGACCTATGATGATTAAATCATCCGTATCCGTATCCCTATCCCTACCGAAGCATTGCCTTTGAAAAGGTAGATGCTAAAACAATGCTGTTACCATGCTAAGTATCTGAAGTCGATTCGGCCAGTTTCTCTCGGCTCTTTATCTGATTTCCAGAACAACTCACACTCTTGTGTCTACCAGCATCCACGTTGTTCTTTGGCTCAAGATGTTAAATTCAAGGAAACGTAATTCGCCAAGGCTGGACATGAAATAGATTAAGCCCTTCAAAATTTATGTCTTTACTTCCTATGTGGAACGACGTCTCTATTTTAAAACCGGGTGTATGAGGTAAAACTTATAGCAATTTGAGTGGGTTTACATCATCTCCGCCCAATTTCCATGAAGGAAAGTCACAGTCTCCTCTGCGTTGATCAAGGTCGATGCTTCAAGCCTTCGATCAGAATTACAACGAGATCAGACTAATGATTGTAATAAGTCGTTTCACACATTGCACTAATTTTGACAGGAAGTAATGCGAATTTTCCTGTAAATCTTTTCAATGTTGGTTTCATTATGATGACAAAGCGGATACTGCAGCTAAGAGTGGAGCAAAGTGACACTCGGGATGTTCATATAGCTCTCGCATAAAATTTGATAGTGATCAGAGTTTTTGAGTTTAAAACAGTGTAAAAGCAGTTTTCGTTCAAGCAGAAAAGGTTTCTGAATATACAATTAGAAAACTGACACGTTTTGCACGACATGCATCAAAAACACATTTGTTGCCCTTGTTATTTTCTCTTGTTTGTAGACAGCCTGTGACTTTTTTCATGAAATTGTTTTGAAGAATTCATTTCAGATCCCTCAGTACGCAATGTACAAACTAGTTTAGGTCACCAATCCGAACGCATCATTTTCTTCTCTTCGGCAGTCTCTCCCAAATATAATTACCTATAGACGGGTTTCATATCTCTACTTTGTCTCCCTGGTGTGTAACGTCGTTCAATTGTGTAGAGCCATATGACATTTCTAAAGCAAGGACACGAGTTCAATTTACACGTCCGTGCGAACACATGATACTTATTATACACAATCTACCTGACTCCTCCCTCCTCCCTCCTTCCCTCGTCACAGCCTCCTCCTACTTCTCTCTTGCTTCTGCTCAATCAACCCTTTTCCTTCCCCCTCCCTCCCCCCCCCCCCCCCCCCCCCCCCCCCCCCCCCCCCTTTTTTTTTTTTTTCGTCTAGCATCACGCCGAGTGGACAGACACAAACCACACACACACACACACACACACACACACACACACACACACACACACACACACACACACACACACACGTATTGTATATATATATATTATATATATATATATATATATATACATATATATATATATTATATATATATATATCACACACACACACACACACACACACACACACACACACACACACACACACACAACTTTCAAAAACAACGTGATTCCCTCACCTCATTCCCTCCAGCTCCCACTCTCCTCCCGCCCCTCTCCCCCCCCCCTCCCCCCCTCCCCCCTCCCCCCCCCCCCCCCCCCCCCTCTCCCTCCCTTCTAAACTCAGATCTACCCTCACTGTATCTCCCATTCCCCAACCTCTGAGACTTGTTCCGCTTTTCACCCA
>JADBJO010001041.1:316619-324119 GCA_016801955.1 Conus betulinus | reverse complement strand
GTGTGTGTGTGTGAGTGTGTGTGTGTGTGTGTGTGTGTGTGTGTGTGTGTGTGTGTGTGTGTGTGTGACTGTGATTTTGTGTCTATGTTATTATTGTTCTGTGTGCTTCTCTCTCTCTCTCTCTCCTCTCTCTCTCTCTCTCCCTCTCTCTCCTCTCTCTCTCTCTCTCTCTCTCTCTCTCTCTCTCTCTCTCTCTCACGCTGTGTGTGTGCGTGCATGCGTGTGTGTGTGTGTGTGTGTGTGTGTGTGTGTGTGTGTGTGTGTGTGTGTGTGTGTGTGTGTGTGTGTGAGCATGGCAACGTAGAATGACTATCCTGCATTATCATTCTGCATTACTGATATTAATGACACAACTCGGATAGTCATTGTGCTGGCCTGTCTATGACAAGAACTGGGAAAAAAAAAGACGATGATGTATTTCATTGATGCGCTCGACTATAAACAGCGTGACTTGATTTTTCCCTCACTACCAAAGAAAATAACAATCAGTCGGCTTCCTGGCGTAGCAAGTCGAGCATGTTGTTGGTAGATTGGAAAACAATATAATAGAATGATATACTGCGAACAGCGCGCGTGCGCACACACACACACACACACACACACACACACACACACACACACACACACACACACACACACACACACACACACACACACACAAACACACACACACACATCACACACTCACACACACACACACACACACACACACACACACACAGGCACACGCTCGCGTGCATACTCACATACGCCCGTACGCATGCACGCACTCATGCACGCACGAACTTATGTGCGCACACGCGCACGCGTGCATACGTACGCACGCACACAGACACACACAGACACACACAGACACACAGACACACACACACACACACACACACACACACACACACACACACACACACACACACACACACACACACACACACACACACACACTCAACCTTTTAATGAGTCCTGTGCCCAAATCCGTCTTTCCATCAAAAATTTTAAAAACCGATTCACCAGTGTTTGCGTTTTTGGTGACCGGGGGAGGGGGGGGGGGGGGGGGGAGGGGGGGGGGGGGGGGTGGGGGGGGGATCCGGCTTTGATTGCGATCCGCTCCTCAAATACGTGCCCAAATCTAACGCATTGTCCTCATGCTATGTTCCGTCTCTCCACCACCAGCTTGCCTTCAAATCGATTCGGTAGTGTTTTGCGTAATCTTGCTTACAGACAAACAAACAAGCTAACAGACGTGTGTGTGTGTGTGTGTGCGTGTGTGTGTGTGTGTGTGTGTGTGTGTGTGTGTGTGTGTGTGTGTGTGTGTGTGTGTGTGTGTGTGTGTGTGTGTGTGTGTGTGTTTGTGTGTGTGTGTGTGTGTGTGCGTCAAAGTCGAAGTCAAAATTTTATTTTCAGATGGAATATTGAACATTGTGTGTGTGTGTGTGTGTGTGTGTGGGGGGGGGGGGGGGGGGTATGTATGTGTGTGTGTGTGTGTGTGTGTGTGTGTGTGTGTGTGTGTGTGTGTGTGTGTGTGTGTGTGTGTGTGTGTGTGTGTGTGTGAGTGGAGAGATCAGCGCGTCGACTGGTGCAGATGGCATGCGATTTCTACGCAAAACGCGGAGATAAAAAGGCTTTGTACTTGAAGAGTACTTCATGAATGTGCGGAATAGTGTGCCAAGCTTACAGAAAGTGGAGTTGTAGAATTTTGAGTAGAGAGTAGGGAGAGGGAGTTGTAGAGAGTAGAGTATGTGGTTGAACACCATTTCTTTGATTATTGAGTCTCACCAGACAGTCTTCCCTTTGTCTTCATCGTCGTCGTTGTCATCAGTCCCAAACATAGAAAGGGACAGTGGTGACTCATGAAGTTTCAACAAATGAATGCCGACTGTTCTTTTCTACCAATCACAAGGGAGCTTACATTGAATCACCTAGCCCGACGTGTATATCAATATTCATCATTAAGGAAACAGAGATGAACAAGCAAAGACGAAAATGAAACAATCTGTCGAATTCTGTATCTTTGCGTTAGAAACATTCTCACCATCATATTCAAGGCACAGAGGAAAAGGTTATTGTAATCTCTAAGGCATACAAGTCCAAAACAAAAGCATTCATTTTTAGCCATGGAATTTTCTTTTTTGTACTCTTGTGTGCTGCTCTCCGTAGACTGCCCGATGGCATGAAGATCGTCACCCCTCACAGGCTTAATTAGGGTACCCATTCTCACTGTTCGTTCTAGAAGTGTGGACAGCCTTGCAGAACGTATTCCATCACTGTTCTGGCAGGTGCAGATGTCCACGTGTCTGACGTGAAATTCTGTTTCTCTAAACTTGCGGTGGCTTCTTCTCTGAAGCGCAGCGTCATGTGGTCTTCCCTGAAGAGATGGTACCGAAGACGTCAATACTGTCGCAGTCTGGATGTTGCTGTCGCCGCCTTAACATTCCAGTATTGTTTGTCTGTCTTTGATTTTTTTTTTTAAACCTTTCATTTGTACATTTTCTTACTAATCCGTTTATTAACGCTGACAAGGTCGCCACGCTTTAAGAGGTATTCGTTTCGAGAATGAGTGTGCTAAATTCTAAGTTGGCTTCAACTCATTATCACAAATGGAAAATGGGAAGCGTTAAAAACTGTATGGATGCATCAGAAAGGCGGGCAATGTTTCTTTCTTTCTGAAAATATTCGGGTGCTAAATTTCCCCCATTCACGAAGCCACCCACAGTTCCTTCCCCGTGTCCTCCGCCTTCCTGTCGGCTCATTTTTAAACAGCATTTTTCAGTTTTTAATCGGAAACCCATGCCTTTAGTGGACACATTTTGATTGATTAAAACCATTTTGATGTCACTTCAACATTTCGTGGCGTTGGCCTTCATCAAAATGATGATGGACACACAAACACAGGCAAACATGCGGCGCGCGCACTCACGTAAAGACACACACGTACACACACACACACACACACACACACACACACACACACACACACACACACACACACACACACACACACACACACGCACACACACACATACATACACACACAAACGCGCACGCGCGTGTACGCACACACACACACACACACACACACACACACACACACACGCCCGCACACGCACACACGCACACGCACACACACACACACACACGCACACACACACACACACACACACACACACACACACACACACACACACACACACACACACACACACACACACCACACACACACACACACATATACACTACGCGCGCGCGCGCGCGCACGCACACAACGCACACACACACACACACACACACACACACACACACACACACACACACACACACACACCACACACACCACCACCACCACCACCACCACCACCACCATCACCACCACCCTTTCCCACTCATTCCATCCCTCCACCCACGTCTTACGTAAAAGGAACACAACCAAAAATGTATGGGTACATTAAGATATCAAACCTCGGATTTCACACCCAAAGAAATACGCGCATAAATGTCCGGTTAACCCTACCGTTACAAAAAAAATGTCGCGTTCTGTATCGCTTTTGTGGACTGAATTTGTCATGATTAGGCTTGGCTTCGGGAGTGCAATGAAATGTGTGACGTCAGATATGTGTGTGTCGTCATGTGTATTTACCTGACGATGCACGTAATGTGAGGACAAGGTGATATGGGTATAACGGGGCGGGGGGGGGGGGGGGGGGGGGGGGGGTTAGGGAGAGGATGGGGGAGGGTTGCAGAGAGGAATTCTTGAACATTTGATCGCAAATGAACAGGAGAAAGTATCATTGCAGGTCTACATCTAGGAACAAGAAGTTCTTAAGAGTCTCATGCCAAAAAATCAGAATACTAATCTTACAATCTACTGGGTTCGTTCCGTTTTGTTTTGTTTTAAAAAGAAAGGGCATTAGTTCCACCAGATGATACAGGCAAAAACAGATTACAGTTTGTTTGTTTGTTTTGTTTCTTCAGGGGTGGGGGTGCGATTTACAGAGTTCGGTTTGTTACAAGTTAAAAGTATCGGTTTGATATATAATGAATAATAATAATGAACACTTATGTAGCGTCTTTTCTCGGCTAGAAACCAAGCTCTAAGCGCTTTACGATCCACACTTGTTTACAACGGGCTGCCTACCTGGGTAGTGCCGACTGAAGAGCTGCCAGCTGGCGCTTCATTCAGTCGTTTCCCCGTGCCATCCAGTCAATTTCGTCCAATATCGTTCACTCAATATCCGTACTTCCTTCATTTTTTCCCATTTCTCATGCAGGGTGCATGCTATCATTTTTTTTCCCCCCATTTCTCACGCAAGGTCCATGCTATGTGTAACGTGTCATCCATATTAACGGCCAAACTGGCCTTCTCTTCCGAAAGTTGGTGATGGGATTTTACGTGTGTGCAAGACGTTGCACTCCGGTGCTCTACCAACTGAGCTATTATTTTGCACGGATCACGTGAGGGTTGAATTAACGGATTTGCTATTGGAAGGAAGCCTACAGAATTCCAGCTATGTGACCCGAGATGGCAGGTCCTTCATGTGGAGATGACTACATCAGGCTAGAACCGCCTCATGTCTTCATTCCACAGCTGGCGTGGCCCACTGCCCAAAGTGAACACTGGATGCTCAAAGGAACACTGTTTAATGTTCAAAGGAACACTGTTCAATGTTCAAAGGAACACTGTTAATGTTCAAAGGAACACTGTTAAATTTTCAAAGGAACACTGTTCAATGTTCAAAGGAAAACTGTTCAATGTCCAATGGAACACTGTTTAATGTTCAAAGGAGCACTGTTAATGTTCAAAGGAACACTGTTCAATGGTTCAAAGGAACACTGTTCAATGTTCAAAGGAACACTGTTCAATGTCCAAAGGAACACTGTTTAATGTCCAAAGGAACACTGTTAAATGTTCAAAGGAACACTGTTTAATGTTCTAAGGAACACTGTTTAATGTTCAAAGGAACACTGTTTAATGTCCAAAGGAACACTGTTAAATGTTCAAAGGAACACTGTGTAATGTTCAAAGGAACACTGTTCAATGTTCTAGGGAACGCTGTTCAATGTTCTGTTTAATGTCCAAAGGAACACTGTTTAATGTCCAAAGGAACACTGTTTAATGTCCAAAGGAACACTGTTTAATGTCCAAAGGAACACTGTGTTAATGTTCCAAAGGAACACTGTTCAATGTTCTAGGGAACGCTGTTTAATGTCCAAAGGAACACTGTCCAAAGGAACACTGTTTAATGTCCAAGGGACCAAAGGAACACTGTGTAAAGGAACAACACTGTTTAATGTCCAAAGGAACACTGTGTGTAATGTTCAAAGGAACACTGTTTAATGTCCAAAGGAACACTGTTTAATGTCCAAAGGAACACTGTTTAATGTCCAAAGGAACACTGTTTAATGTCAAAGGAACACTGTTAATGTTCAAAGGAACACTGTTTAATGTCCAAAGGAACACTGTTTAATGTTCAAAGGAACACTGTTTAATGTTCAAAGGAACACTGTTTAATGTCCAAAGGAACACTGTTCAATGTTCAAAGGAACACTGTTTAATGTCCAAAGGAACACTGTTTAATGTTCAAAGGAACACTGTTTAATGTCCAAAGGAACACTGTTTAATGTTCAAAGGAACACTGTTCAATGTTCAAAGGAACACTGTTTAATGTCCAAAGGAAGACTGTTTAATGTTCAAAGGAACACTGTCCAATGTCCAAAGGAACACTGTTCAATGTCAAAGGAACACTGTTTTATGTCCAAAGGACACTGTTCAATGTTCAAGGAACACTGCTTAATGTTCAAAGGAACACTGTTTAATGTCCAAAGGAACACTGTTTAATGTTCAAAGGAAAACTGTTTAATGTTCAAAGGAACACTGTTTAATGTTCTAAGTAACACTGTTTAATGTTCAAAGCTGTGTCATTGTTCAAAGGAACACTGTTTAATGTTCAAAGGAACACTGTTAATTGTTGAAAGGAACACTGTGCATTGTTGAAAAAAGGAACACTGTGCATTGTTCAAAGGAACACTGTGCATTGTTGAAAGGAACACTGTGCATTGTTGAAAGGAACACTGTGCATTGTTCAAAGGAACACTGTTTAATGTTCAAAGGAGCACTGTTAATGTTCAAAGGAACACTGCTTAATGTTCAAAGGAACACTGTGCAATGTTCAAAGGACACTGTGTTTAATGTTCAAAGGAACACTGTGTAATGTCCAAAGGAACACTGTTTAATGTTCAAAGGAACAACACTGTTAATGTCCAAAGGAACACTGTTTAATGTCCAAAGGAACACTGCTTAATGTTCAAAGGAACACTGTTTAATGTCCAAAGGAACACTGTGTAATGTTCAAAGGAACACTGTTTAATGTTCAAAGGAACACTGTGCATGTTCAAAGGAACACTGTTTAATGTTCTAAGGAACACTGTTTAATGTTCTAAGGAACACTGTGCATTGTGCATTGTTGAAAGGAACACTGTGCATTGTTCAAAGGAACACTGTGCATTGTTCAAAGGAACACTGTGCATTGTTCAAAGGACACTGTGCATTGTTCAAAGGAACACTGTGTTATTGTTCAAAGGAACACTGTGCATTGTTGAAAGGAACACTGTGCATTGTTCAAAGGAACACTGTGCATTGTTCAAAGGAACTCTGAATGCTCTTCATTGTGACACATGCACTACATGAAATGCCTTCCTTTCATGAGGACCACGATCATGAGGATGACGACGATGATGACAAGGATGGTGATGATGACGATGATGATGATGATGATGATGATGATGATGATGATGATGATGATATGACGACGACGACAAAGACGACGACGCGATCTACGACAACGACGAAGATGACGACGACGACGACGATGAAGAAGAACAAGAACAAGAACAAGAACAATGATGATGATGATGATGATGATGATGATGATGATGATGATGATGATGATGATGATGATGATGATGATGACGATGACGATGATAATGACGACGACGACAAAGACGACGACGACAACTACGACAACGACGATGATGACAACGATGACGACGACGATGACGACGACGACGACGATGAAGAAGAACAAGAACAAGAACAAGAAATGATGATGATGATGATGATGATGATGATGATGATGATGATGATGTTACAACGTAAACATGGCCCTAAAACAAATGCCTGGCCGCTGCTGACTTTTTGATCCAGCTATGAAGCTTAACTCATGCAACAACGCTCTTACCACAGGCCTGAGAGTGCGAAACTAGACCGAGTGCAGTTCAAAGACAAAGAGAGAGCGAGGCTTAAGCACAGAGGTTTGCCTTCCACATCATAGACACAGCTCAGTATCTAGGTGTTAGGTCAAGAGCAAGAGACAGAAGGTCAATTAACACTTCGTCGACTTTGACATCCGTTTGCGATACACATGTGCTGTCCAGTTGCGTTTCCTGCAGTGGTAACACCCCAAAAAAAACAAACAAAAAACGAAAGAGAATCTTCTTGAGTGTCGTCGC
>JADBJO010001041.1:306619-309119 GCA_016801955.1 Conus betulinus | reverse complement strand
GGTGCACTAAAAACACTTCTTGCGCGTATGTTAATTTGATCTGATTCGAGATTTACTTAGATAAAGTAGAGTGGACGTGCCTTGTCCCCATTTCTGTGTACTCAAAATTTTGAGAAAATTTAAAGTTTTCCTTGCTTTTGTTAGCAAATGATCTATATATAGATTCTAAGACATTTTTGATGAGTTAAACGCGAAAATTTAAAGCTTTCCTTGCAGCAAAAATTTAAAGCTTTCCTTGCTTTTATGAGCAAATAATCTCTGTGTAGATTCCAAGACATTTTAGAGGTGAGTGAAACGCCCAGAAACTTGATTTGTGACGCATAATTAAGAGCTACACCATTCATGTGTGCGTCCGCGCGCGCTTGCGCCTGTGTGCCTGTGTGCGTGTGTGTGCGTGTGTGTGCGTGTGTGTGTGTGTGTGTGTGTGTGTGTGTGTGTGTGTGTGTGTGTGTGTGTGTGTGTGTGTGTGTGTGTGTGTGTGTGTGTGTGTGTGTGTGTGTGTGTGTGTGTGTGTGTGTGTGTGTGTGTGTGTGTGTGTGTGCATTTTGATTGCTTTAAGGGGACTGACTTTTTAAAGAGTAATAGGCCTACAGTCATTATTGATCAGCAATAATGATGATGACGACGATGATGATGATGATCATCATCATCATCATCATCGTCATCATCATCATTA
Organism: Conus betulinus; assembly: GCA_016801955.1. Lineage (NCBI taxonomy): Eukaryota > Metazoa > Mollusca > Gastropoda > Neogastropoda > Conidae > Conus > Conus betulinus. The sequence continues at coordinate 308,443 of JADBJO010001041.1, read as the reverse complement.
TCCTCTTCCTCCTCCTTTTCCGTCTCCTCCTCATCGTCATCATCATCATCATCATGATCATCCTCCTCCTCCTCCTCTTCCTCCTCCTCATTATCCTCCTCATCATACTCATCATCATCATTATCATGCCAAGTCCTCAGGCTCCGCGACAGCCCATCAGCTCAACGTGACATCCATCATGAAAAGTCTAACCATTTGTTTCACCCTGTTAGTGACTCGATCATTCATCATGTGATCTGTGTGCGAGTTGACCAGCGCCAGAACAGACTCAGTGGTGGCCTGGACTATGATCATGTCTCTTTTCCGCCCACACACTTGTTCAGGCTCTAACTGACTAGGCTAGCTCTAACTAAAAAAATTAGGCATTAAATGTTTTTGTTTTGTTTTGTTTTAAATCGTAAACTTGATTTCATGTAGTATGTGTCATTCTTATTTTACCCAAGCGAAAAACAAGCAGTATTTTCACCTTCAACATATCCGTTTAGCAGACGACTTGCGCAGACTCAAATAAGGACAGATCCCGACTTGCACAGACTCAAATAAGGACAGATCCCGACTTGCACAGACTCAAATAAGGACAGATCCCGACTTGCACAGACTCAAATAAGGACAGATCCTGACTTTCACAATCTCAAAGAAGGACAGATCCCGACTTGCACAGACTGAAATAAGGACAGATCCCGACTTGTACAATCTCAAATAAGGACAGATCCCGACTTGCACAGACTGAAATAAGGACAGATCCCGACTTGCACAGACTCAAATAAGGACAGATCCCGACTTGGACAGACTGAAATAAGGACAGATCCCGACTTGCACAGACTCAAATAAGGACAGATCCCTGCTATTTCCATCGGGGGTGATCAGTTTCTTCAGCACAGCACGGGAATCATGGCGAAGAGTCACTCTGCCTTCGTCTTCCTGAGTATTGTTTGCTATACGCGCACGGGACAAATGACCCGAATCAAAATAAGTTATTTGGTCAAGGTCATGAGGGAGCAGCTATCATTTGATCTCTTCCTGTCACGTTAGGGCCCAGGTGGCGTCACAACGCACGTTGATTCCAAAGCTTTGGGGGTTGAAGGAAGCAGACTTATGAAAGACGTTGCGTAAGGAAACCTTTAGAGGCGAGGCTCTCATAGGATAAAAAGAAGCAGAATGAGGATTTTGATGAAGATGTCGATGATGATGAAGAAGGGAAGATGGATGAGGATGTGTCGATGATGAGAATGATAGTAATGAACTATCTTCATTATCATTATCATGAACTGTCATCATCAGCGTCATTACCATCATCATCAGCATCATCATCATCATCATCATCATCATCATCATCATCATCATCATCGTTGTCGTCGTCGTCATCATCGTTGGACTAATTAATTTTTATAGGATTTGTGTTAGTTCAAAGTAAAGGTGAAATAAGCAATAAAAAGTTTTCTTTGTCACAGGTACAGACAAACATACAGACATACTCGCGCGATTAGACAAAAGAACAGATAGATAGATAGATACTGAACGACAGAGCGACAGACCGACCAACCGACCGACAGCCAGACAGAGAGATAGATAGAGGTGGATATACACATCATGTACAAATTGATAGATGGTTGATACATTGGGAGAGACAGATAGATAGCCAGTTATCTAGATAAATAATTGGATGATAGACAAACAGGCAGACAGACAGGTAGACAGACTCACAGACAGACAGAGAAATACAAATTTAGATATATCAAATAGATGAATCGACAGATAAATAAATATATAAACAAATAGATACATATATACACAACAATAAAATGAGTTCATGTCCGTGTAAAC
>JADBJO010001041.1:299119-301619 GCA_016801955.1 Conus betulinus | reverse complement strand
TCACTGCAAGATTGTCAGGAGGTTTAACACTTCTTGTCAAGAAAGATTTATCACAGTACGTTGAACAGATAAAGACAGAACATGACAACATAATCGTATTAAAACTGTCTAAAGATCTTCTTGGTACGGATTCACCAGTTATCTTACTTGGTGTATATGTACCCCCAAGCTCCTCTGATTATTATCGATATGCCGATTTATCCAATGGTATACTTATTGTTGAACAGTGCATATTGGATCTCGTTGAAACTGTTGGAAATGTACCTCTTTTACTGCTTGGAGATTTCAATGCACGTACAGGGGGTTAAATGGAAAGGAAGAGGATGAAGATTTGGGTGAGGGTGTAACATGGAAAGACGACAAGGAGCAGGAAGTCTATCGTACTTCAAAAGATAATGTTTGAATGACTTTGGTAATTGTTTACTAAATGTTTGTACTTTAAGTTCTCTTTGTCTCGAATGAACTATCCCAAGGACTGGAAACTTCACGATGTTTCATCAACCGGATCTAAACATCGATTATGTTATCGTATCTCGTTGTCTACTAAAGTTCATGTGTCTCGCTGAAGGTCACCCTGAAATAGAATGTAAATATGACAGTTGAAAAATTCTATTGTAAATGACGAAAAACATGTAAGGCAAACGAGGGTAGCTTTAAGATGGAAAAAAATTGTATGGGACGAAGGTAAATTGGATGAATTCAAACAGAACACTACATCTGATGAGTTTAAAAGCAGCACTTAGAAAAAAGCATCTTATTTGATCGGCGATGACATCAACGAGGCTCTACAGACTTTTAATGATGCGTTGCTCGATGCTTGTTTGTGTTTGAAGAAAACTATTACAGTCGGCAAAGAAAAGTCAGATCCTTGGTTTGACCATGAGTGTAGTCAAAGCAAAAAAAAAAAACTCAGATGTAATTTAAGACAGTATTATAATTGTAAAGACGATGACGTCACTTTAAGACTTGAATACAACCAAAAAAGAGGGAATATAAAGAACTTATAAAAATTAAAAAGAAAAATCACCGTAAGGCGACACTGGAAACGTTACATGAGAATATTAGTAACCCAGCTGGTTTTTGGACCAAGTTGAGATCTTGTGTTTACAAAAGTCTACAACCACTGACATTACTAAAGATGATTGGTATAATCATGTCTCCCAAGTGTTTCAGTCTAATACCGAAAATGTTTCTGTTGATGATACTAGTGATCCTGAAGAACAGGATGATGATGGTTTTCAGCAGGCGAACACAGAATCTCTGGATGCAGAGATAACAGAAAATGAAGTTTATGCTGCTGTGAGATCTTTTAAAAAATGCAAAGCAGCAGGCCCCGATGGAATAATAGGAGAAGTCTTCAAAAATTCAGCTACTATAGTTGTTCCATTTATAGTTCTACTGTTTAATGCAATATTTACTTCTGGTTCTTACCCTATACAGTGGTCTGAAGCCTTTATACAACCTATTTTCAAAAAAAGGTGATCGTAAACTTCCCAACAACTATAGAGGTATTTCGTTATTGAATATTTGTAGTAAATTATACAGCCATATTTTGAATGTAAGGCTGACAACTTGGATCGAAAGCAACAATGTAATAAATGACTGTTAAGCGGGATTCAGGAAAGATTACAGCACCATTGACCATGTCTTCACGCTATTTGCCATGATTCAGAAACAACTACTTTTACACACAAAAAACTTTATGTGCCTTTATTGATTTTCAAAAAAGCTTTTGACTCTGTTGTTCGTTCAAAGTTATGGGCTGTCTTAAAGAGAAGGGGTGTGCAGGGAAAAATGTACCGGGCTTTAACTAGTATTTATAACATTGTACAGGCGAGAGTAAGAGTTGGCAGTGAACTGACAGAAAGCTTTTCTGTGTTCCACGGGTTTAAAGCAGGGTGATAAATGCAGCCCTGTCCTGTTTTCATTGCTTATAAATGAGTTGGCCGAGGAAATCATCTTAAAAGGTAAACATGGAATTCAACTTATCCCAGACTTTTTAGAAATCTTTATCCTAATGTTTGCTGATGACATTATTCTGATTTCTGATTCTATTATTGGTTTGTAAAATCAGTTAAATGTGTTGCATGACATAGCAAGGAAGCTTGGTTTGATTGTGAATTTAGACAAGTCAAATATTGTTATCTTTAGAAATGGTGGTTTTGTGTCAGAGCACGAACAATGGTATTATGGCCAGAATAAGATATCAGTAGTTAATATATACAAGTATCTTGGGGTTATTGTGTCCACCAGGCTCACCTTTGCACATTGTCTGAACGATCTAGCTAGTCGAGCAAAAAAGGAGTTATCAGCATTTTTAATGAAATTGGAAATGAAATGAGGCAGGGACAGCAAACAATAAACAGTAAACAAGTGGGGTAGTCTTTGCTCCCATAAGGAAACCTAACACAGAGTAACTTTTATTCAAGACTGGCACAGCCTTTTAAACTTGAATAAAGTCAGACAAATACAAAGACGAACAATCTAATAGTGGGGGAAA
>JADBJO010001041.1:271619-286619 GCA_016801955.1 Conus betulinus | reverse complement strand
AATCTATGTTTTCTTTCCCGCAGACACACCCACCTCAGGACAGTGCGTGCTACATGCTACGGCTCTTCCCGGCTCAGTGAGGCGTGGATGTTGCTTTTCAGCCCTGCAATGGATTCACGTGTGTAAATATATCGAACAAATGGATACTCACAAAACTAACTGATGCAAACAAGCAAATAAGGAAACAGACCGACCGATGGCTATTTGCAAACAAAATAGCCACATAAACGCACAAACAATCGAACAGCAGCCAAATAATTATCTCCCTAATTACACATCCAAATAACCGCGTGATCATTCAATCGCTCAAAATAATAGAACAATCGAACAAACAGGTAAAGCACTCTCGTTTGTATAGGTGGCAACCCAGACACACAGAGGAATCGTCAAAAAAACTCAGAGAGTATCTTTAATCATTTGCAGAGGCCGCAGCGCAGTTCGAACACTGTGACTTAACGCTGTCCGTCTCTCCAGCCGACAAGCGCGACGCTCACAAGCCAGTTTGTGTAGTGTTCGAACACAAGGAACCAGCACGGTGTGCGTTAAACTTTCTCCCCCTATCACAATAAAAGACAGCAACGTCTGTAATCTATGTTTTCTGGCGTCGATTTGTTCATTTCTAACAACACAATCCGTGATAATACTGAACTGCTGTTTTCAATTTAAGTTTTATTAAACGCCAGCCCCTCCTCAGTTGCAAAATTACTTGTATAAATGACGGCGGAAATTTTGTATTTTACATTTCCAGTTAATAATGAAATGGGGTTTGAACAATAAAATGTAAGTACATAGAAATTTTAACCTCCATCTACTAGTATTGTTTCACTAAGATAGTGCTCAATCTGCCGTCACTATAGGTAACACAGCCATATTATCATAGGCAAAAAACCACCAACCGTCCCGTTACATTCATAAACACTTGAATAACACAATCAGCATCACAGCCTTCACCACACTCTGCTCAGTGAAGACATGGCCTTAGAGCCAGGACGCTGGGAGTATATAGGTCCTCCAGCTTCTTTCAACAAGATCTTCCCAGAAACTCCCTTTGCGGCCTTCGCCACGCCCAAGCTGCAACGGAACCATCAGAAGCGTCTAATCCAATGAGGTCAAATCCGGCTTCGCCGGGCTGCCATAATTGTCTGCAAACCTCAAACTGAACTTCTATCCTCTACCCCCCAGAGCCCGACAAACAACAGGGCCGACCGTCATGTAAGTGACCGGATCTCGAGGAGCACGTTGGCGGGGGGGGGGGGGGGGGGGGGGGGCATCAAGACTGACCCTGTATACCCCGGCGTGTGGTAACTCCGTCACCAATGACCTTCAGCTGCGGAAATCTCCCTCTCTAAAGGCCCAAGCCCGACTCAGCAGGGACAACACCAACTATGGCGCCAATGACCCTACCCGGGCTCTAATCAGCCTTCTAAATCAGTGTGCGCAGACCAGCCGTAGCCCGCATGTCTGCTGAGTGACCACAGTCTCCAGACATCTTAACTGGCATTCTAAATTACCAGCTAAGTTACCCCTCACTGCGATCCCATCCATTAACCGAAGCTGTATTTAGTCAGCACCCTCGCTGATGGTTCCCCTGTGTGTGTGTGTGTGTGTGTGTGTGTGTGTGTGTGTGTGTGTGTGTGTGTGTGTGTGTTGTTGTTGTTGTTGTTGTTGTTGTTGTTGTTGTTGTTGTTGTTGTTGTTTGTTGTTGTTGCTTGTGTAAGGATCTATTCCTCTTGCGTGTGAGTGCGTGTGTTATGTAGATATTCGTATGTGCGAAAGTGTGTGCGTATGCACGGACACCACGGCGGATCTCATTTTTTTTTTTTTTCTTTTTTTTTTTTCCCCATTAACACATCTGTCAATGATTTCCATTGTACGGCAGATCGGCATCGTCTTCCTGGTGATGGTGTCAGCCATGTTCGGCGTGCTAACGGCCCTTTTCCACGGCGTCTATCTGACCGAGGACTTCGACATCGGCGAAAACGACACCGACACCCGGGCCGCCATCCGCCAGAACATTATGACGCAGTTTCCTCTGGACAACTTTGCCGAGATCTGCGCCAACTCTACAGAGTAGGAAGACATGTTTTGAGTCTTTGCACTTCTGTTGGTGTTTTCTTTTGTTGTTATGACGATGATGATGTTGGTGGTGGTGGTGGTGGTGGTGGTGGTGGTTGACATTGTTGTGGTTGTGGAGGTAATTGGAAGTCAGAGGGCGAGTAGTTTCATGAGGTGTGATGTTTCTAGTGCTCTAGTTAACTGGGGTTTCTTTTCTTTCTTTTTTTGTTATTGTCAACGACAATAGCAACACACACAACAACGATGATAACAACAATAACAGCAATAATGAAAACCGTTGTAATTATAGTAACAAAGTCCGTAGGTGCAAGCGTGTGTGTGTGTGTGTGTGTGTGTGTGTGTGTGTGTGTGTGTGTGTGTGTGTGTGTGTGTGTGTGTGTGTGTGTGTGCATTTGTATGCACGCTATTTTTTTTATAAGCGCGCACACACACACACGAAAGCTTAAATGGACACTAACAAACAAAGCCTCTAGTCTGGGGATTAATTTGTCGTTTCAAAACCTTAGAGTGGAAGGTGACTTTCCGGCAACAGTGACGCATAAGGCACCGCCATAGTTCGAAAAATGATCATCGCTCAGAAAGGGACACTCTTTCTGGTGGGCGATACACAGAGAACACGTATAGGCAAAGCCCAACGCTGTGATTTGTTAAACACCGCCACAAACATGTTTTCACGTCACAGTTGGTTGATACGTGCAGCCCCATGAAGTTGGGACAAGTGTGCAGTTTTCTCATGTTGTTCTGTCAAGGTCGCCAAAACTGGCACTGTGTTCGTAAGGTCTTTTGGACTTAACGCGCGAAAGGATTCGATCGAGCCATGACTCCAGCGATACTTTTGTTCTTCGTCTTGAATATGAAGAAATTCTGTTATGTTTGTCTCATGACTGTTTCATTGTTTGAACGTCAGGGGTTTAAGGAGACTAAAACCAGACCTGATATGGCCCATTTCGTTCGGCTGGGCTATAAAAGAACATGAAATGAAAGTAAACGAAAGTGAGTAAGTCACACCACCTCATGTTGGGTGCTTCTCCGCTAATCATAAAGTCCCGTCAGCTGAAAACGATCGAAACGGATGCAAATGGGGTTACAATACGTACTCGAGATCAGGTTTGGAAACATTAAGTTGTACAGCCGTTTTTTGGTTTTTTTTTTTATCAATAGACCATTTAAAAAAAGATCTAGTTGCAAAGTGAGACGACTGCAGGCGGAAATCTAACAGCCTCGTTCTCATTCAACGCCTTCTTCCTTGCACTGAACTCTGAAGCGATCTGAAGCGATCAAAGCTAAGTGAATTTTCGTTATTTTATTCGTTTTGTGTCTCACCTAAAGAAGACCTATGAGGTCGAAACGCGTTGTGTCTTGTCTTGTGACTCGTTTGTCCTCGTTTCTCTGGGCGGTTCGCTAACATTTATTTAAGATTTTTTTTTTTTAATCAGTGATTTATAGGCAAACGTTTTGCATAGCAGTACAAAATATAACGCTGTTCTAGAAGTTTGGGTGTTTCAGTTCTATCTTTGAGTTGTCACTGTGGGCGGACTAATCCATGTAAGTCGCAGCACATTTTACTAATCACATGTAGTTAACAAAGGGGAAGTTGAAAAGAGGGGCCCGTGGACAACCCTCAGAAGATGAAAGGAGGAGGGAGAATTTAACCCCTCTACGTCGGAAGAAATCGAAAGCACATCTGAACACTAAGATAAGTGCTACACAAACGAGTGCATTGACTATTCTGAGCAATCAGTTCTACACAGCATGCTATCAGAACTGTAAGCACATTTCGTGAGTTGAGGCTTGTCCCTGCTGTCCACGAATTATTCCTCATACTATATGGAATTCACCACAAAAACAGTCGAATAGCAAGTTAAATCCCAGACACTAGCAGCCAGTGGAGACCATCGTAACCCATCTTGAAGGCAGAGAACTATTCACATTGCTTGCCTCTAAGCCTTTCGTCCGCTGGATCGGGCTCATCAGGAGCACACGGCTGATTGGGTCTGTAGTCCCTTGGCATCAAACAGAGATACACCACAGTCCAATCCCATGGTATGCTCACCACCAAGGGTTCAAACACGGAATCCAACAGCTCCCGATAGCAGCCAGTGAATGGTGGAAAAGTAGAACTGAAAGAAAGCGTGGTAAAGAAACAAGCTGTTGAAATATATGTATGTATGTATGTCTCTCTCTCTCTCTCTCTCTCTCTCTATATATATATATATATATATATATATATATATATATATATATATATGAAGAATTGTTAACCTGCACTTGTTTTTTTTCCCCCACATCCAGCATTATATATATATATATATATATATATATATATATATATATATATATATATATGTGTGTGTGTGTGTGTGTGTGTGTGTGTGTGTGTGTGTGTGTGTGTGTGTGTGTGTGTGTTTGACACGGGCATTCAACTCAATCATAATGATGCCAAGTATCACTTCGAATCTGACGAAATAAATGTAGCGAACGCCAATTTTCAGTTACCAATATTCGGGCAAGTGCAAGTAACGGTCCTACGTATTATTCTCTGAGACGGAATATGATGATAAACCGTGTATGAACTGGCAGAAGGTAAAGAGGAGTGGTATTTTATTCATGTCAATGTTCATAAAGCACACATAGTATGTAACAACTGTGTTTTCAGTATCTACATCTTTCTTATGCTGGCATGTTACCACATATTCCTTGCTCTACTTCCACGAGCGTGAACGCATGGAAAACCGATTTTATATCCTGTGATGTATTCTCCCCCATCTATTCGTGTGTTCCTGCATGCTTTTGCGGGTGCATGGGTGGGTGATCTTTTTTTTTTTTTTTAAATTTCTAAAGATGCGGGTGACAGGGTGGCTGAACGAAAAATTGGGTGAAGAAATGAAAATATCATCATCTTCATCGTCCTGGTTATCGTTGTGTGTGCACACTTTCAATGCGTAGAGGACGGTCTCGTCATCGTCGTCATCACCATCATCATCATCATAATTATCAATATCAATATCAGCAGCAGCAGAGCAGCAGCAGCAGCATCATCATTATCGTCGTCGTCATCGTCGTCGTCGTCGTCGTCGTCGTCACTCCACCACCACCATCATCATTATCATCATCATCATCATTGTCGCGGTCCTTGTGGGGATGTGGTATATATGGGGTGAATATGTTCTCTCCCACAAGTCTCTCTCCTCTCAACTTGGAGACACTCACAAGGATGGATACAATTCAAATAAATAAAAAGACATTTTTATTAATCTAACGATGAATGATATGATTATGAACGTCGTGTGGATGAGAGTAGGATGATTTGATGAAAATTAGTGATGATGAATTTACAAAATGCGCCGACAATGATTTGAAATAAATCAAATCACAAACTTGCGCCCAACGTTTCATTCACGCCACTTACAAATTTACAATGTATCTATGTGCGTGTGTGCTGCATAATTTTCGTGACACATTCTCTCCCTGCTTATCTGTTCTTCGAAGCCCGTTGTCGTGGTCACCGTGCCTTGAGATCTCCGTTATCCACACTGGAATTCTTTAAGCACTGTCCACGTTACTTTACAGTTTTGCTGTTCTACTACTATCATATACACATTTGTTGTTGCACAATTAATAATATAGTCACTGCGCTTCGATGATCTTCCTGTCGAATCGTTTGTTCGCTGAACGTCTTTAGACGAAGATAAACATGACTTCGTTTTCTTCTTCTTGAGCACCGATATAATTACAAATAAAATATACCGGCACGAAACACAATTATTATCTGTCCTCTTCGTTTCCTTCTAAAGCACCGATATAATTGATAAACACAATATATCGGCACAAACACGAATATTAGCACACGGCTTACAGCACTGCCGTACGGTCTGGTTACATGTCCGATGATTTTAACGTCAATAAAAGAATCACATGTCGAGGATAATATAGACGATGTTTGCTTGATGAGTTTGAAGAATTTCTTCGAGGTAGGGCTTAATGGATCGATGAGGTGAATGTCATCGAAGGATCAAAATAGGTCGAAGGATAAATTAGGTGGAGTTCCAAAACAGGTGGGTGGATCAAATTAAGTGGGTGGATCAATTTAGGTGGGTGGATCAATTTAGGTGGAGTCTGCAACAAAATTAATATCCTCTTTTTAATGACCGAGCCTGGCCAATCATAAAATGCAATTGCTCATGCACACACGCGCTTACATCAACAACACTATATCCCTAATGTGGCTCCATTCAAGCTTAATTCATAATCTGAAATAAATAGAAACGATGTTAGTAAAAATGGTACGGCAGGTTCAGGCAGGCAGCCTCACGCCTCTGCGCCCAGGAAATCCTGTAAACAACACAACACGGATGATAGCAGCCATCGCCCAGCATCCTCGATTACCCTGCACATCGATAGGATGGGTAACTATTCTACAAGATCGATACTAACCTCAGAGACTCCCTACAGTCAACCACTAGGTCCGACAGTCGATATCCCTGTGACGTTTGGCCAACGACAATTTAGATCTCCAAGTGAACGCAATACAATATGTTTTTAACAATTGAAAATCTTTCATTTCAACTTGTCGCCTTGCCATCTTGTTATCGTGCTAGAATAAGTCGCAGGACGATGACGCTATCGCGATGACGCAACTTTAAAACGTGTGCCGATTACGTCGCACTTTCGTGTTCTAAAACGAAACCAAAACAATACGGAATAAAAAATAGTATCATAACACTACCGTATGAACGTGACATCATCATCATCATCATCATCATCATCGTCGTCGTCGTCATTGTCATCATAACTATCATCACCACTACCATCACCACCGCCACTATTGTCATCATCATCATCATCATCATCATACCATCATCATCATCATTATTATCATCATCATTATCACCACCATCATAATCATCATCATCATCATTATCATCATCATCATCATCATCATCATCATCATTATTATCATCATCATTATCACCACCACCATCATCATCATCATCATCACCATCATCATCATCATCATCATCATCATCATCATTATCACATCATAATCCATCATCATCATCATCATCATCATCATCATCATCATCATCATCATGGCCATGAACACCCTCACCAGTCACGCCCTGTTGATGTCACTGTGTGCAGCCCCCAGTGTGAGGAGGAAGCCCGGAACGCCACGCTGTCCGCTGTGGACGCCATGGCCACTGCCCAGATCACACAGTGCATGGCGGCTGACCACAAGACCGTCGTCTACACCGGCCAGTGCCACTTCAACCAGGTCATCTTCTCCACCTTCTTCCGCAAGACCTACCAGAAAGTCTACGCCTCCATGTTCCTCATTTGCTTCATCGTCGTCTTTCTCTCTCTCTACATCGCCATCTACCGCTCCGTCATCGTCCGTCGATCCCGCCGTCTTCGCGCGCGCCAGAAGACCAACTTGAGGCTGCTGCGTGACGTGTCGGTCACGGACACCCACTCCACCACCATGGGCGAGACCTCTTCACCGCCGTTGCAGAACGGCTTCGAGATGACGGAGATGACGCAGGAGAGCCGCAAGGCCATGCTGGAGACGGCAGACAGCGGGCTAAAGGAGAAGTACCTGCTGGCCAACATCCGCACGGCGCTGATGCTCTTCGTGGTGACCCTGGTCTTCATTCTCCTGGCCTTCCTGCCCTCCTGGCTCATGGCCCACGGGGTCGTCCGCTTTCACGCCCTCGTCTTCTACTGCTACTTTGCCTACAATGTCTCCAACCCCATCATCTACGCCTTCATGAACCCCATCTTCCGCAAGGAGCTCCAGGACCTCGTCAGGTGCCTCGGGGTGAGGCAGTCTAGGACCTCGTTCAGCAAGTGAGGGGAGGTGTTTCGGGTGTGGTGACTTTGCGCTGAGCTGACTGAGGTCCGTGCGCGTGACCCAGCTCCAACCAGCGTAGACTGAGCCTCTCGTGACGTCATGTAGGACCTCGTTTAGGAAGCCATGGGACAGTGTTTCGGCACTTAGCTAACTAAGGTTACCGAGAATTATGTACGTGACATGTGTGGGCCTGTCTCAGCGAGTGAGGACTCAGCTGTTACTTGTGTGGTCAAGGATCTCGCTTAGCAAGCGAGGAACAGTGTTTTGGCCATGGAAGGGATTGGCATCTAGCTCAGAAGTCAGGGCGAAGGGCCCAGGGCCATGACGTGACGCTCATTACTCGCCTGGCTCCTCTAGCTCCTCAACGAATTGACTGAGCTGCTCATCGATAATGCTGTGAGAGACTGTCTTGTTTCGTGAAGGATCTCACAGAAAATTCGCTCGGTGGAAAACCAGTTTATCCACACATCAGTCATCACAGACATCTTTGTAGTTGTTGTTGTTGTTGTTGTTGTTGTTGTTGATGGTCGTGGTGCGTGGTGAATTTTGGAGGCTAGTTTGACCCAGTGATCTGACAACAAATAATTTTGAGTTTTCTTTAACTTTCGTGGAATATCAGCTATCTTAGGCAGTGTTTTCTAAAAGCTAACTTTGAATCGGTGAGTCGAGAAAGTTTACACAATCTCTCTCTCTCTCTCTCTCTCTCTCTCTCTCTCTCTCTCTCTCTCTCTCTCTGGTGACTTCAGTCATCTTGGTAACCGCGCCGAGTGGCCATAGAAGTTCACAAACTCTCTCGCTGCTCACACAGAGAGACAGAAGGCTCAAATCGCTTGGTAGGAGATGGAGGGAACATTTCGTCAACGCTCAGAGCCCAGAATGACACACTCACTTGTTGGGTCATGTACAGGATATTCCAGTGCTCAAGACTCAGAAAGGCACGTTCTCCGAGCAGGTTATGCAGGACATATTTCATCAAAGTTTATAGCTCAGCTCACGTGGCGGGTAACTCCTGGAACATTCCATCAATACTCATTGCTCAAGGTGGCGGAATCACGTGTTGGGTAGGGTAACTCGCTGAGCATTCCCATCAATGCCCATAGCTCATTAAGGCACACTCATTTGGTGGCTGATGCATGGTACATTCCATCAATGATTAAGGCTCAATAGGCACACCTATTCGGTGGGTGAGACACGGAATATTCCATCAATGATCACAGCTCGGAAAGATGCCTTGTCTATGCAGGTCATCAGAAAGCATTCCATCAGTGCATACAGTTCGGAAAGCCACGACCACATGCGGATGATGCACAGAGTATTCTAATCACACTCATTGCTCAGAAAGGCCAGTAACGATGGCGGGTATTGTGCGGGTATCCCATCAATGCCCGCATCTCAGAGAGGCACGGTCACTTGATGGGAAGTGTACACAACATTCCACCACTGCTCATACCTCAAAAAGAGTAGAGTGCACCCTGTAGGTAGATGATGCACGGAATTCCCTCAATGTCAGTACTTCAGAGAGACACATTCTCCTGGATGTTGATCCGCGAGCGGTTTTTTATCGATGTTCACAGAACATTCCATCAATGCTCATAGCTCAGAAAGGCAGTTTCTCTTGACAGGCTATGAAGGCTACAGTTTATCAAATGCTCATAGCGCATAAAGTCGCACCTCGCGACAATTTCTATGAACGCTCATAGCTAAGAGAATCACACTTACGTAGTGGGTGATCCACAAAACATTGCATTTCATAGATCACCGAAGGACGTACGTGTGAGTGATGCATGGAACATTTCACCAATGCTCATACCTCAGACTCACACGTGCACCACCTCTTTTTCCCACAGGAGAAAATGTCTTTGTTGTTTCGTTTTGCTTTGTTTTTCATTGATTAATGCGGCGATTTCTCCAACAACTGTACACTTATTGTCTGTTGCATTGATGTCTGTGCTCGAATTTCGTAGACACAGGTCCACCATCATTCAGTGCTTCAGCTCTGTCTGGACATTGCGGACCGAAGGCCACTAGTAGAACGCCATGGGACTCGGTGGCCTTCATTGCTCATATGCAAGTCCACGTGAAACTCCCACTCCCTTCTGTTTGGTGTTGTCAGACATATCAGTTCTTTTTGTGATTTCGCACATTATCTTGCTGCGCAGACAATAGAAAACAAGAGCTTGATATGAACAAAAAAGGAGGGCAAACGTTCTAACGATTAACGCTCGTTTATTCACGTTAACATTGGGGTCATGGGGAGAAAACTTTTTTCCCCCTGGTTAATTGTAAAATGGACTTTAAGTGAGGATAATCAGAATTACACACACCCCCGTATTGGAAAACTACTTTTATTGCTATACAATCACTTCTTATTTATCTATTGTGCAGAGAAATCTCACAAGATTTCAAGACATCTACTGGACGTTCACAACATCTCATCCATGAATACTGCATGACCAGAACACAATGCGAAAGCGTCTTTCAGAGGAAAGTATATACCGTGAAATAAGGTAGAAGGAAAAATGGAGGCATCAATATTTAAGCACGAATGTGTCCTTAACCGACCGTCCAAAAGGAGCAAAAGCTATGCTATGTTGTTTTCAAATCGTTTTTCAATCGACCACTCCAGGTAGCAGCTTTCATACCAATTTAAGAGACGCAACTCTGAGAGGAGCGGCGTTGGTGCTGACACTACATATTTCCATCCTGCTCTGTTTCTACATTAGCTACTTCAAGAACTGAAAGAAAAATGACAAACATGTGAGCGTCTTTAGTAACGTTTCTGCAATTTCTGAATGCATTCTGATCTACATATTGTCTGTGGCATATGAAATTTCGGTTTTAGGACATTTTGAATACGTTTGAGGTAGACTGACCTCTGGAATTTTTTTTGGGGGGAGACACGCATGGAATCGACTGACAGACACTGTGGCCGCCCTGATATTGTACACTGAGGTCGGCTGGGCTCTAAACAGCCTGAACTGATTTCTTAAGATTTTTCACAAAACACAGTTCGTTCTTAATTGGGGACACCAAGACTGTTCTTGGAATTATGTGAACTCTTGGCTGTATCTGGTGTTTTTGTTTGTTTTGTGTGTGTGTGTGTGTGTGTGTGTGTGTGTGTGTGTGTGTGTGTGTGTGTGTGTGTGTGTGACATTTAAGATTGTAGCTTCAGGACTTGTAGATTCAATGCGTGTAACCCATCGCTTGCTCGCCCTATTATTTGATTTAATTTTCCATCCATGAGAGCGAATCGCGTTGCACTGCCGTTTATGCGCGCAGTGACCCCGTGCATCCGTCCTCGGCGTGTTATTTGATCCATCTGGGCTGTTCTGGTAACGGCTTACAGTTCGCCGGGTTTTCTCTTGTGAGTTTTCCTTCTCTCGCGGCTCCCCTGCTAACAAGATCAGAGTAGGCGGCCATCTTCAGCTGCGGACAGGCCACAACCGCCTGAACTGTCACCTCTTTACCAAGATTCAAAATTCAGGATCGGTCAGTCAGACCAGTGCCCATGCCAGACCGGCAGTATGACAACAGCACATCTACTGCAGGATTGCCCGTTGCACGAAGCTCTGAGACAACAGATATGGACGGAGCAACATCAGTGGAGAGGAAGCTCTACGGTGCCCTTGGGGACCTACAGCACACGGCAGCATTCGTCAGGGGAGCTGGCGTTCCCATCTAGAGTGTCGAGAAGAAGAAGAAGAAGATGTGAAAAATTTACAGCGTGTATGCCTAGCCACTTCATACAATGATCCTGGACAATATCAGTATATCATAACCTTTTTTCTGGGTAGAACTTGGCGTTTTCAAACACGCCTTTTAGAATATATTCACACATTTGATGGATACTCACAGCGTGTCTATGAATACATTGTGGCGTGAAAGATGTAAATTCGAAGCGCTTCTTCCACTCTTAGGAGCGCTACAACTGGGACTTTTTAAAAGCACAAAGCAAGAAACGTGACAACGTGTACCGGTCAGGTGCCAATAGATTGATCGAATTATCATCTGCACATTCTTCTATTAAGTAACGTAATACGTACACAAAAAACTAAGTTGGCTGTGGTCAGGATTGCACACCAGGTCTGCTGCAGAGTCTGTCAACCATTATACTCCGAACCTTCATCTGCTAGTTTGCTGCACTGAGGGAGGGCTTGTGCACTGATGATACGGAAGTACCTGGACGTCTGTACTTGTTAGTAGAGTAAAGAGCTCTGCTGTCACCGTTCTAAAGTTTTGAAAAAAACACAACCGTATCAGCAAAAGCGATACACGAACATGCCTGAGCTCTGCTTCTTGCAGACCTTTGGAAGGACTTGCAAAATGATGCGAAACGGCGGAAGCGCATGGAGCTGGGTGAATCTCCATGAAAGGGGAAAAACGTTCACTGCAGAGGCTTCACGATCACGCCTATGAAATATATAGCATGCCATTTGTTTTAAGTTTGAAAACAGATAAATCCACTGAAGGCTCCGCCTGTACCAAACTAATTACTGTTTGTGTGTATCATAACCAAGTTAATCTGTCATTCGGTGTGAAGTTTTAGTTTCCTGAAACACGTACCACTTCAGTGTTGTCTTTCCTCCTATGTTCACAGCTGAAAGGCATGTTCCTGGTAATGGATTATGTCTGAATTGAAAAGCTAATGTCATTACATAATGCTGGATGACTGATACCAAAATACCTAATGCATACGCATTTTTGTTTCATTTATGTTGCCTGATTTTTTTTTTCAAAAAATTCCATAATGAAGCAGCCGCTTTGGGTTGAAGGTGATTGGTCTGGAATAAGCCTTAGCTGATATGTGCTGTGCCTGAATAATATTAGAGGAACACACCCAGTGATATTTCCTTGCATCTAGCGCAATAGTGACTTCAAAATCAGGATCAGGAACAGAATCGAAGGCACGATTAGTTATCAGTCCATCACATTAGTTCCTCTTCTAACAGGGAAGAAAGGCTCGTAACGCCTGCCAAGATTCCTCTGTTACACTTGAGTGCTGTGCGCTTGTCAGCCTCTACATCGCAGTGGTCAAAACAGCTGGTGCCAGACAGTTGCTATAGTGGCCACCATTGTCATCACTGCTTGGAAATTCTATTTACTGACCGCACAATCTTTTTAGCGACTGTTAGCAGTCTCCAGTATTCCTTTCCATTCTGACCCCAAAGTAACAGACATGAATTCGTAAATCAATGAGTCCCCCCCCCCCCTCCTCCTCCACCCCCTCTCCAATGCATAAAGTAGTTGACATATGAATCTTAATGGTCGAACCGGTTTAACTGCTCCGATGATATTACCCATGCAGTCAGCCTGATGTTCCAACGTCAATATATTGTTAATAAGAAACGAGGCTAAAACTTCACATTTCTCTATCAAGTTAACCAAATACTTGCTTAATCTTATCATCTTGCTGTGTTTGGCGCATGGGAGCCGAATACCAGAATCATTCAAATCTAAACGTGCCTTGCAGCAGTTCTTTGTAGTAAACTTTCAAGGGCTGGCTGAACGCTATTCATCTTAAAATGATAAGATGAAGTTTTGAAATAATTTTGCGATTTCATTGTCACGGACAACAATTTCTGTAGTGGTTACATTTGAATAAGTTGAAGAAGTTGAAATACGTTGAAAACAGTTGGGCGGAGCATCAAACTGGCAGTGAAGTTCTACTGTTCACCCAGTGATGAACTGATGACCTTCAGAATCAGTTGTTGTGTCTTTGTATCACCGGGATTGCCAGTCCTTTATGGATGTGAAAGTGTGAGAGGCAGAGACCAATGCGCTATCTTTCGTACTCTGACGTATGTTCAATCTCTCTGTGCCATTCAAAATACGTTGTATCTGATAAGGCAGTGGGTCCGTTAAGGACTGAGCATCCGTCAGATATTTCTTTTGGCTGAGAAAACGTTGCAACTTTTAGCAGTAAACTATGTTGCTTCCCCCCCCCCCCCCCCCCCCCCCCCCCCCCCCCCCTTGTCTGTTTCCTGAATGCACCGTTCAGAGTCTGATGGTTCGGTCAGGTGCCTTGCTCCTATACCCATTGTCTTCTTTCCCGATTCCCTGGGTCAGGTACAGTGTGCTATGTGGTCAGAAAAAAAAGTCTTGAAAGTTTATGTTTTCTCAAAAAAAAAAGTATTTTACAGGAGTGTTTAATCTGACTCTTTTGAAGATTAATCGGTTCCATCCAAGTTAGTGCAGACGAGTTTAGTTGTATTGTGTTGGCAATGTGTTGTGTGTTCATGTCAACAGTGGGCTCCTCAGACTTTAAACTACCCTCCGACCATAGCAATTCTCCCCTTTGAAAGTAATTAAAGAACGGATAACTTTAGCGGGTTTGCTCCAACAATGCAGAGAATGATGGCCGTACAGAGGGTCATGTGGCACATTGGATGTGGCAGGAAAGTCTTACAACTGTACAGAGAGGTCATGTGGCACATTGGATTACAGAGGGGTCATGTGGCACATTGGATGTGGCAGGAAAGTCTTACAACTGTACAGAGAGGTCATGTGGCACATTGGATGTGGCAGGAAAGTCTTACAACTGTACAGAGAGGTCATGTGGCACATTGGATGTGGCAGGAAAGTCTTACAACTGTACAGAGAGGTCATGTGGCACAGTGGATGTGGCAGGAAAGTCTTACAACTGTACAGAGAGGTCATGTGGCACATTGGATGTAGCAGGAAAGTCTTACAACTGTACAGAGAGGTCATGTGGCACAGTGGATGTGGCAGGAAAGTCTTACAACTGTACAGAGAGGTCATGTGGCACAGTGGATGTGGCAGGAAAGTCTTACAACTGTACAGAGAGGTCATGTGGCACAGTGGATGTGGCAGGAAAGTCTTACAACTGTACAGAGAGGTCATGTGGCACAGTGGATGTGGCAGGAAAGTCTTACAACTGTACAGAGAGGTCATGTGGCACAGTGGATGTGGCAGGAAAGTCTTACAACTGTGTTGCCATCGCTTTGTTCCATTCGTTTTACGGCCCAGAAACACACGTTTTATGTTATTGTTTGCAGACAGCAGCCCTCCTGCATCAGAGTTTGGACGAACTTAAGCTCTTGGCTTTTTATCAA
>JADBJO010001041.1:264119-266619 GCA_016801955.1 Conus betulinus | reverse complement strand
GTTGTACTATCATCTACATATTGAACAGTAATCAAGATTGATGTAAAATACATATCAATTCTAGAACTGGGCAACGGCAAACTTAGGTTTTGGGGTAGATCTTAAAACTGTTCCCATTACCAATACGTTTCTATGCTCATATTCTGTTTGATTTCAGCCTGTAACATTCTCCTCTTTTAATGGACCATTTTCCGACTACGTGTCACCTCGACCTTTTAGCTTGCTTGTGTAAAACTTGCATACTGTACTTTGCCAAAGCGTAACGAACAGCGTTGTCAGCGAGAATGAAAGGGAAAGGGAGGGGTGACGGAGGGAGTGGGGGAGGAAGAGGGAGGGAGGGGGGCATGAGAGTAGACGGTGTAGCTCTGTGTTGTAACACATACCCATCACCGCTGAATTCAATAACCCCAATCACACTGCTAAATAAATCACCTCAACCACACCGCTGAATTAAATAACCCCAATCACACCGCTGAATCAATCACTCCACTAAACACCGCTTATAAATGAAATCGCCCCAACCACACCAGTAAATCAAATCACCCCAACCACACTGCTAAATTAGATCACCCCAATCACACCACTAAATTAGATCACCCCAACCACACCGCTAAATCAAATCACCCCAATCACTCCGTAAAAGGTGGGACGAAATATATGACTAAAGATTTTTCGATTATTATTCATTGCCAAGATTTCTGAAGAACCTCTTGCAATCACAAGTTCATTGTTTGGAGTCTAACGTGTTATATAGTTCATTTGGATGATGGAACCACAAGGATATTTTTAAGCATAATGATGGCCTTACAAAGCCAGGCAAGCCCCTAAGGTGCTGTGTTGACAGCATGGTCATCGTTATGCCAAACCCCATGTGAGTTATGCTTTTTTTTCTTTTTAATTTTCTTATGATTATTACCTTAGTGAAAGACAAAAATCCCTTTATTTCCCCTTTTCGTCATGTATGGTTAAAGTTTCATTGTTTCAGACAACAATGTACACAATTACACTGTCAATTTGTGGTTGTGTCTTTGGCAATAACTTAGCTAATTTACTCTCAGCAAAAAAAGGACGGTGTGGTGGCTAATAGATATCTGAAGTCCTCTCTACCCTGTAAGCAAGGGTTCGATTCTCTGTGTACATTCCTTTTTCCTAATTTGTCTTACTATCTTTTGTTGCTATCTGTATTATCTCCTTGCCTTCTTTATTACATTTTAATGTTTCCTTTTTTTTTTTTTTTCATACGGCATCCTGCAAGATCTGATGTAATTTGCGGTTCGAGTCCCTACTCCTCGTGGAAAGCACATGTTATGATGATGATGATGGTGATGATGATGATGATGATGATGATTACTACTACTATTGTTGTTGTTATTGTTCTTATCATATTATCAAAATACTCCATTTTTATTACTATTATTATAATCATTATCACCTTCATCATCATCGTTCTTATTATCATTATTACTATATGCGATCGTTTCTGTCCATAATTACATAACTAGCCGGTATGATTAAGCAGTTGACATGATGTTCATACGTCTGCATCCTTACTCATGACTGACGTGAGTATACTGTGGTATAAAACTGAACAGTGCAGTTTTCTTTTCCGCTAAACGTGTGTACGTGTGTGTGTGTGTGTGTGTGTGTGTGTGTGTGTGTGTGTGTGTGTGTGTGTGTGTGTGTGTGTGTGTGTGTGTGTGTGTGTGTGTGTGTGTGTGATGAGTGATCTCCATTTCATCTTTCCGTCGTGTTACGTTAGTCATGCACGCTCTCTTTGTCTGTTTTTGTACTCCAAAAACAAGAATAAAAAATATCACTCAAAAACACACACAACAACAAAACATCACACACACACACACACACACACACACACACACACACACAGCGTGATCATATGCTCTAGGCCCTTATGTATTTCACCTCCCATCAAAAGAAGTAGTACGAACATATCTGCTTTTGAGTCATTTACTTGGAAGTCAAGTGCCCTTAAATCATTTAATTCTTCATCTTATTCTTATTCCTCCCTCTTTTCTTCTACTTCCCATTCGTCTTCTTTGTCCTATCTTACTTCTGTTGTCCTGCTAATGGTTGTTGTTGTTGCTGCTGTTGTTAGCGTGCTTTCTTCTTCTTCTTCTTCTTCTTCTTCTTCTTCTTCTTCTTCGTTCTTCTCACACTGGTGTATTTTCTTGTATCGATGTTAGTGTGCACGAATCGTGTTGCTTACAATCATATGACTTTGCATCTGTCGGTCTTTTATCTTACAAATCTGACCGTCTTCAGAATTGTTTCGAAAAGTGTCTTGTAGAGCATTTGAGTTGATGTTTCTATGCTGTTTTCGTTAGTTCTTGTGCGTAGTTCAACATTTCAGGATGTTCTTTTCTCGAGTGTTAACATTGAAAGAGGGTCGATGAATAAAGTTACAACAAAGAACTTTTGGATTGTAATAAAAAAGAAAAAAAAAAAAAAACGAATGGTTGCGTGTGTGTGTGTGTGTGTGTGT
>JADBJO010001041.1:256619-259119 GCA_016801955.1 Conus betulinus | reverse complement strand
CAGGGGAACTAGAGTGGCCTCCTTTTTTTTTTTTTTTTTTTTTTTTTTTAAAAAGATGAAAACACATTGTGAACATTGTTTTTCGTTATACATGCAAAAGGTAATATGTATCGGTGCTTTTGCGTCCCGCTCACACCCTGTCCACTCTACTCTACCCCCCAACCCGTCTCTCGCCCCTTTCAACGGCGCCTCCCAAATCCTCAAGCTATTTTGTATCTTGCGCAAAGACAGGAAGGGTCTGTGAAGTAGGATTTTGTTTTGCTTCACCCCTATTAACCAACTTATCCGTGTCTGGTTCTCTCCCTTCTGCCTCCCCCCCCCCCCCCCCCCCCCCCCCCTCGGACCACCATCATGGTGTGTGTGTGTGTGTGTGTGTGTGTGTGTGTGTTCGTGCTTGCGTGCGTGTGTGTGTGTGCGTGCGTGCGTGTGTGTGTGTGTGTGTGTGTGTGTGTGTGTGTGTGTGTGTGTGTGTGTGTGTGTGTGTGTGTGTGTGTGTCTGTATACGCGCGTGTGTGTGTGTGTGTGTGTGTGCGCTCGCGCGCGCGCGCCCAGTTTGAGGAGATAAGTGATTGTTCGTTCTTGTTTTTCACCGTCTTGAATGTTGTTCGTCTTGCCTGGAAAAGACGAAGGAGGTCGAAACGCGTCATCTTGTACCTTGTAATTTGTTAGTCTCTTTCTTTCATCAGAACAGTAACTCCTCTTTGAAGTTTGTTTCAATGTCCTCCTGCAGTTACCTCCCTTGGAACTAAGTGGATACGAACTAGGCTTTGCTGATCTTCTGCCAGGGAGCAATTATGTCCCTTGACGTCTTAACGGAATACCTCAAACCTGAGGACGGAACAGCTCTGGGTTCCACTCTCACGTTCGGGTGTCTTCTTCTTGTCTGCCTTTGGGCCGACTCTTGAGAAAGGCCTGGTGATGGTGAGGAAAGATCCATTGACCTCATCTCATGGATAAAGTTCTGTTGACAGCGGGAAAGACTGTAACCCAGTGTTCTCTTCAGATCACACACAAGACCTGTCACATAAAGCCCTTCACGATCCAAACGCATAAAACAGTCAAAAACCGCCGAACTTTCAGATCGAAGTAGAATCACCAAGAAGGACCAAAACCAACTTCAATGTCGGCTTTTACCGTTGTCGGAATGATGTTTGTCATGTCACTGAAATTCCCAGAAACATTCTAAAACGAAGTCTTGTTTCTGAAGTCTAAGTAAGACTGGGCAGGGACAACTGCTTTATTTTTAGAGTCTTGGAAGAGAAAGTAAAACAGCTTTTTTTTAGAAGTCATGATAAGAACGAACACTGTTGTTGTTGTTGTTGTTGCTGTTGTTGTTGTTGTTGTTGTTGTTGTTGCTGTTGTTGTGTTGTCGTACCCTGGCTAAAAGACTCCAGGGATCATCCAAACAGCTGAAGTACTTGAACACTATGGTACAAATGCATCAGCTGGGGATGAGAACATTGCGTGTGTGGCCGATTTTGATTACCCGCCACATGGCCAGCCACACTCCGACTTCGGGGGATTTTGGAGACTGATAATGTTGTGCTAGGAGCTTGTCACAACTGAAGACAATCCCCGCATAACTATGCAGAGCATAACAACATTTTGATGTAGCCTTGATGTTCTAGCCTGAATCTGAAACCAGTTGATTTCGAACTGATACAACCGACAGATATAATCCGTAATCATCATAAGAAAAACTGATGTTTGACAAGAGAGGCAGTTTACCTATTTGCCTCACGTGCGACAACCACATGCCACAGGAAGATGGAGGTGAAAAGGAGGTGGGGACACATAGGGAAGGGAAAATGCATGTAGACTGAATTCCATCAACTTCTCAGGAGTCTTCAACATCCAGCTGATGCTGATATGCACGTCACATTTCAGAGATGATCTCAAAAACAAAAACAAAAAAAAAGAGAAAAAGAGAGAGAGAGAGAGAGAAGTGAAAAAGAAAGTAGCAAATGTTCTTCCTAGTCTCATTATAATAGCAGTTCCCAAACTACTTCGTCTGCTGACAACCCATAGTGAGCAGTCGATATAAAAACATCATGAGACTGCCGGGACCGTTCTTGCCATGGTTTTATTGGTCTTTCTGCTGTCCCTTCCTTTGATGTGAAAAGTTCACGCCAGTGATCTAGTTCAAGTCAGAAACTGGGCTAAAAGTTCGCCTAGATTCCTGCTTACAGTGCAAAATTAGCATCCTGTCCATATATCTTTACTCCTGTGCGTTTCCTTGTCTGATCCTCGGCATGCGAGTAGATGTCCCAGACCCATGGTATTTTCCTTTAACATCATGATTGATGTCTATTTGGATAGATAGACAGATAGATAGATAGAGTCACAGAGAGATAGCCGTATGAATAGATAGACAGATTGATAGATAGGTAGGCAGACAGGCATGCATGTAGACAGACAGACAGACAGATAGAAAGATAGAAAGACAGACAGATAGATAGAGAAGAGAGCAAAAGAGACAGAGAAAAGAGAGAGAGAGATA
>JADBJO010001041.1:249119-251619 GCA_016801955.1 Conus betulinus | reverse complement strand
TTTGATTATAATTGAATATTTTTTGAAGTCGCTGCAACACCAAACTGCTCTGTAAGTTGCTGGAATGGTGCTCCGTTACTTATCCTTGGAATTTATTAGTTTTATTGTAATTTAGTCCCTTGAGGATTCATTCCAAGAACTGGTCCTCAGCACTAGTGTCTTAAGAGGTTATATCTTTAGATTTTCTACTTTTCACAAGAAAATGTAGCTTGTTTTACTCTTTCATGATTTTCTTTTGCTTTTTAAGTGGCTTTTTTGGTTGCTTTTTTTTTTCAAAACTCAACAAACATACTATATATTGCACACCAGCCTTTTTCTGGGATAGCATTCTGCTTAAAACCTTCAAGGCAGAGGAGGTAAGTTAGAACTTTCTGAGGTCACCGAGGAGAAACAGTCAGGTTTCGAAATACGGGTATTTGACCAGGAGTTGTGATATATTAATGAGTTTTCTCCGCTATGGAGAGTGTGTTTCCCTTGGAGACTAGAAACTTGTGGAAGGCCTAGTTTGAGTGGCATTTATTATTCCCCACTCAAATACATAAGCAGAATTGTCTGCTACTGCAGATGTGAAAGTTATATATCCCCCTATCATTTAAATCTAGGACATAAGAGCAAGCTTAGGTTATTATTCAATATTTCTTACAGTCATTGCAACACCAAACTGCTCTGAAAATTGTTGGAATGGTGCTCAGTTACTTACCCTTGGAATTTATTACTTTGTTTGTGTGTGTAGGAAAATAGAAAAAGAAACAATGGAATCCCAAAACCGCTTGGTTGACTCCTTTTGATTTCGTTCCCAAAAGGAACCTTCTTTTGCGACAGGAGGGCTCAATCGACTAGTCTCAGCACATGTTTATGTATTCAGGTTCAAACACAACGCAGGACACGAACATCAAGCCCAACAGATGAAACATCGGGATTTAATTATATTAGAGGGATAGATATGCAGTTAGACAGACAGTTACATGCACACGCAGATACAGGTGATCGTTAGAACAGTTCCTGACTTCCATCCACAGACAGTTATATCAGTAGTTCTGGTGTGGCTGTGGCTGGCTCTGTCTGTCAGCGTGCGTGCCTGTGTGTGTAAGCTTGATTGAGGTCACCTTTTTATTCCGAAAGTTGGGTCGCTTTTTACGGGGAAACTGTTCCATGATGTCACTTGTCTTTTTCAAAGCCATAGCAATAACAACAGATGATAAAAAGCAAAAACAAAAAAAGACCTGATCCCCAGGCAGCTGTCAAACGACATCATCAATGAGGAGAGGGCAGAAGAGGAGGGAGGGACAGCGACAACAAAGATTACCACGGAAAAGAAGAGGAAAGGAAGAATGTCTTGACGCTCCCCCCACCCCCCGCCCCCCCTCCCCTCCCCCCCCCCCCCCCCCCCCCCCCCCCCCCCCCACCCGGTGCCTATTCTCTACTCCCCAGCCACCTGATGCAAGTCAGGCCATTTTTCCACTCGGCCTGTTCCCTGTCGGCCAGATGAGGCTGAGCATGCTTGACGAGTTGACAGTTTTAATGCAGTTTGCTGCACTGTATCTCCAGCTGTCTGTCTGTCTGTCTGTGTCTGTCTGTGTCTCGGACTCTTTCTCTGTGTTCTCTCTCTCTGTCTCTGTGTCTCTGTCTGTCTGTCTGTCTCTGTCTCTCTGTCTGTCTCTGTCTCTCTCTCTCTTTGCAGTCATGAGTTATTTGTTTAGTTTTACTAGAGTGATGTAATACATTTCATAATTGGTTTCGTTTTCTCAACCCCTGAGAAATGCAGCCCTGCCTCCTTCACTAACTTTACTTCACTCAAGGCTAATTATTTGTAAAGTTTACCGTAAGAGCTTCATATAATACAGCCATCAAATGGCTATCTTTATTTCAAAAAGTTCTATGTAAGAAATCACAAAACTCTTAAAGAAAAGGAAGCGCACTGTAGACATCATTTCGGGTTACCTGGGCCAGGGAGTGGTAAATATTGGGCCCCGGGCCTATATTAACCGACACGCAAACCAATATTGTTTGTCCGTTGGCCATATAAGATGTGTGAGCTAGTTCGATAATCCATTTAAAGGCACCTAAGGTCTCAACACATTCATAAACTAAGCTTAAAGAGTAAATGACTATCCCTAATTGTCAGAACAGAAACACAAACATAATAGAGTCTAAAAGCTAATACAAGCCAAATCGAATCGCAGAACAGACAGTTTCGGTTGTCTCTTCAGGAAATGTTGAACTTTCCAGAAAGTTCACAAGCGCGAAGTACTCGCCGGTTGCATTCCACTGTATTCATAAGCAGTAGCCATCGTGGAAAACAAAATGGTACTGACGAAATTATTGTCTTACAGCATTGTCAGTCATTAAGCTCAAATATCCAATCACATTTCTTTTTCCTCAAACGTCTTTAAGCCTGCCACCTCCTCCCCAGCAGCTCCTTTTATTTGATAAATCATTGTATCTAACTAGCTGCAATTCTTAAACATTCAAAGATTTTGGTCAAAAGAAACGACTGTGT
>JADBJO010001041.1:231619-244119 GCA_016801955.1 Conus betulinus | reverse complement strand
ACACACACACACACACACACACACACACACACACACACACACACACACACACACACACACACACAGAAGTGATCGTTTGAACAGTTTCTAGCTTCCAACCAGAGAGAGAGAGAGAGAGAGAGAGAGAGATTGGGATGATTTATTCATATAGGCCTTAGCCCCTTATGAAGGGGTGAGTGAGCATATAGTCATGACTGTAAAGCATTCCAAACACAAATAATGTAGAACATCGAGGTATCTGTTTCTCTAAATCTAAATGCCTTATACAAAAAACAATGAGAAATTTCGAACAACTTCTGGTGAGGTTGACGACATCAGTATAGCCAATTTAGATAAACAAGGCTGTCTATACGATTGTGGCTGAATGAATCAGTTCCAATGTTCTTTATGGCTGGACAGCAAAAAAGAAAATGGATTTCATTTTCTGGAGACTCCTTACAAAGCGGACACAATAAGTCATAGTCATCAACAACGAGTGTGTATCTAAACTTGTGAACTGCTAATTATCTGATATTCCAACTTGTGAACTGCTAATTCTGATATTCCAAACCTAAATTTGGTCATGATATATTTCAAGTGTTTGTCCATTTCTAAAGTTAAATAAGGTTTCAGATCATGAAAGCTGCAAACATTTCTATAGAAATCAAACCTCTCAATATGCTGCATATGGTCTGACCATTTTTGCCACGTGCAGTCAACCAAGCGTGGACGAAAACAATGTAAAAACTGTTTAACATGTACAACACCTTGATTTAACCATACAAAACCAAAACCATGTTCAAAAAGACAAATAATACTTTACTAGCCCCAATTGTGTGTTCCTCTAGCATCGAGACCATATAACATGTTATAAGCTTTGCGTGGTAATCTGTGGTCCTCCATTGAAAGTAAATTCAGCCAATAAAAGATGTATTTTACTGCTGAAACTATATACATGGGGAATCTTTTTATCTCAACATAGATTAGGTCGTTAGGTGCTCGCCTGTCCACACCCAAGAACCTTTTTAATGCGAACAGGTGCACAGATTCACAGTATACAGCAGCGCCATCTAACCCCCACAATTCAGACCCATACTGTACAATTGGCTGCTCCTGACTATCAAACAACTTACGAAATACACCAAAAGACGTATTATGAGGACGTACATTTTTTTTTCATAATACAGAGTAACGCATACTTGGCTCTGCTAGCAAGATCCTTGCACGCACCAACAAAACTTAGACGTGCAGAGAAAAATATACCCAAATACTTAATAAGCATTCACAACAGGCATTGCGTCGTCATCATAGAACCACCTTTCCCTTTACTTAAATAACCACCCTTACAATGATGTTACTTTTGAACAAATTAACCCCTCAGTTGGAGAGAAGCAGCAGCGCGTTGTAGACTATTCAGTTTTCAGAGTCTGTAAAACCAATAACAGTCTCTGATATCAAAACCACATCATCTGCTAATAAAATTATAAACAATTCAAAGCATCCAGTGTCAGCAAAAGCTCCACGTCTTCCATTGTTGACATTGAGAGAGAGAGAGAGAGAGAGAGAGAGAGAGAGAGAGAGAGAGAGAGAGAGAGAGAGAGAAAGAGAGAGAGATTGTCTGTTCATATTCGTTTGTTTATGAGGTCGTACATGGGTTTTCCAAAATCAATTGTTCTCGTCTTAACACTAACTACATGGGGTGGTGGTGGTGGTGGTAGTAGATCCCGAAAAGAGCTAAGAGCAAAGACAAACGGCGAAGAGCTGAATGAATGCCACAGCATACTCCACTGTAGTTCAACAGCGTTATTTCGCCAAATTGTCGTCAGTAACCTGTCTTGTCAATGTACATGACGCACTACAATCAATGACAACCGTTACGAAATGTCGGGTCGGTATCCTGTATGACGTCATGTAGGTCAGCCTCTGACGATCTTCCATCAGCAGACATCCTCCGAGAGCCAGGATGTCAAGGATGATTCAGTCTCTGATCGTGGTGATCTTGTGCAGGTCAGTGAGGTTACGATTGTAGACTCTGTTCCAGCGCATCTAGGGTGGACCAGTTTCACGTAATTCAGTTACGTCTCTCTCTCTCTCTCTCTCTCTCCCTCTCTCTCTCTCTCTCTCTCTCTCTCTCTCTCTCTCTCTCTCTCTCTCCCTCTCTCTCTCTCATGAACGAGAGAGAGAGAGAGAGACATAACTGAATTACGTGAACTGGTCAACCCTAGAAAACTCATGAACGAGAGAGAGAGAGAGAGAGGTGACCTTTTGAAAATTTCTAGCTTCCAGCCACAGACAGTTATATCAGTATTTCTGGAAAGGATGTGGCTGGCTATCAACTTCGTCTTCTTAGCGCTAACATCCATACCGTATCTTGCCGTTGATATTCCGTCTATTCTTTCATTAAGTTTAGGGAGCTCTTTTCACTGCCTGCCAAATCATCGATGTCCTCTGCAAAACGAAGCTGGTGGTAGTTTTTCCTTCTCTTCCTCCAATGCCAAATAATGCCGTGGGCACCAGAATAACCCATCGTAGAGCGTCGGACTCGTAATCTTGGTGATCCTGGGGTTGCGCGTTCGAATTTCCGCCGGGCCGTTTCAGTACAGGGGGGGGGTGGGGGGAGGGGGGGGGGGGGTCCCGGATTTTTCTGACTCCCTTTCCCAACAGTCCTTCGAATGAGACTATAAACCGAGGTTCCGTGTGCGAACGCACGTATAACATCTTGCACACACGTAAAAATCCCATCACCAACTTTCGGAAGATAAGACCAGTGTGGTCGTTGGTATGGATGACACGTTACACATTGCATGCACCTTCCTCAAAGTTGGAGTATGGCTGCCTTAATGGCGGGATGAAAAAAATGGTCATACACACAAACTCCACTCTCCATGCTGGGTAGATGGGATTAATCCTTGCCTGTCTATGCAGGGAGTGTCCGCAGGAGTATCAGCCAGCATACGCAAAAAAAAAAAAATGCCGTCATGATTCTTTACATGCATTAGTCGGGATGCGTTCCACGAATATGTTAAAAAGTATGGAAGATGAAAGGTAGCCCTGACCAACTCCAGTCGAAGTATTGATCCGCAAGGCAGACTTTTCTCCCTAACAATGTCCCGGTTCCATTCAACCCCTAGTTTCCTAAGTATTTTTCTCTTCGACTAAACTTGCTGCACCTCTCAACTAGGACTCAATTCCTTTTCAGACTTCTTTCTCCTGTGTATGTTTCTCTTTGTTTCCTACAGATTTACCATTCAACAAAGAATCCCTTTCTTTCAGCATCTGTTTTTTGCGGAAACGTTTCTGTGTCTTAACTGGATCTAGCTCTCACCAAAAACTTCCTTCCTGTCAAGACTTGCTTCTTTCCTGAATATTGTTCTCCACGTATCCATTGGATTTGCCACTTAACAAGGCTACAAAATATAGTGGATTTGCCACTAAACAAGGGTGAAACAAAATATACTGGATCTGGCACTAATTAAGGGTAAAAAATATACTGGATTAGCCACTAAACTAGGGTAAAAATATACTGGACTTGCCACTAAACGAGGGTAAAAAATATACTAGATTTGCCACTAAACAAGGGTAAAACAAAATATACTGGATTTGGCACTAATCAAGGGTAAAAAAAAATACTGGATTAGCCACTAAACTAGGGTAAAAATATACTGGACTTGCCACTAAACAAGGTAAAAATATACTGGATTTGCCACTAAACAAGGGTAAAAATATAATAGATTTACCACGAAGCAAGGCAAAAATATGCTGGATTTGCCACTAAACAAGGGTAAAAAAAGATACTGGATTTGCCACTTAACAAGGGTACAAAATATACTGGATTAGCCACTAAACAAGGGAAAAAAAAACATGCTGGACCTGCCACTAAACAAGGGTAAAGAGATATACTAGATTTGCCACTAAACAAGGGGGAAAAAATATGCTAGATTTGCTACCAAACAAGGGTAAAAAAGATACTGGATTTGTCACTTAACAAGGGAAAAAAAATATGCTGGATTTGCCACTAAACAAGGGTAAAGAATATACCGGGGATGCCACTAAACAAGGGTAAAAAATGTACTTGATTTGCCACTAAATAAGGGTAAAAAAAAAATTTGCCACTAAACAAGGGTAGAAATTGCATTTGCCACACTGCCCACTAAATAAGGGTATGTCCCCTTAAAAGTTTTGTGTTTTCTTTCTGTCTCAGTTTTCTCATTGTAGATACTGGATTTATCTCCCCTTAAAGATTTCTGGTGCTAATTGTTCAAGGGTTCCACTGTATCCATTAAGGTCCATGCATACGTCACAGGCCACATCACATACACGTTTTTTTTTGTTTGTTTGTTTGTTTGTTTTTTTTTTTTTTTTTTTTGTTTTTTTTAATGAACCCCAATTTCAAATAAAATTTTAACATCTGTCTGAAACTATACAAAAGCTACATTCAAATCGAATGATTGAATGACTGAAGCAGTTATTCGCTTTGTTCTGTTCTCAAAGGGCGGGTAGAGGGGGGGGGGGGGGGGGGCATTTTTTTGAGGACAAGAGGCGTATTTTGAGTAAACATTTACGTCATGATACAAGCTGTACATATGGTGAAAATCATGTAAAACAGTGCATTTAAACACAGCATGGTGGGAGGGGAGTAGAGAGGTGGAAGAATGACAGCCGCACACACCTTGGACTTGAAAGACTACCTGTGTAGAAAGACCATGATCAGATCAAATACATCATCATTCAGGTCTATCTTTTGTACTATCTACACAATCCATGGTGTCACAGTGAAGTCGTATACTGTGTATATGTCAAAGAGAAATCCCTACTTACTTCTCTTCGTATACAGTATTTTCGGTGTTTTGTTCCAAGCTTGACTCGGTACTCTGTGACATCATGGTTTATTACGGAAGACAAACTAACAAAGAAATGGTATGCCTTCTATTGTTTCACAATTACTGTCTTGCTCTTATGTGTTTTACACGATTCAGGCATCTATTTTTCCCGTATGGGAGAGAGGGAGACTGGGCGGCAGATGCCTCTTTTACCCCGCAGGTTGTCTGGTTTGGGATAGAAATGGCGACGGCGTGGGGCGGCTGTGATGAGATCACTTCCTGCCCGCTCCGCCGGAAAAGGAAGAGTCCATTGTATGGCTCTGGGATCTCCTTGTCTCTTTCAGATCCTGCTAGCACACACACACACACACACACACACACACACACAACCGCTTCCTCCCCCCCCCCCCCCCCCCCCCCCCCCCCCCCCCCCCCCCCCCCCCCCCCCCCCCCCCCTTTTGCCGTTTCCCTCTCTGCCTGTCTTATGGCACTGCTTTTCTTCATGGGAAAGAAAATGGAAGTGCTAATTAGAACTTGTGCTGGCTGAAAACGTTGACAAAAACCTGTGCTTTGGCTTCGCTGGTCCTCAGCATCCTCCTTTCGATCGCATGGATTTTAAATTGAGATGACCTGATCTTTGATTTCACGTGTCTGAAATTCATGATAGTATGCGAACAAAGGAAAGAAAACATAAAGAGAAATACAGTGAGTGAAAAAAAACCAATAATGTCGATAAAGTGCATGCGTACAGGTATAGGCCTGCATCGTGAATTAATATTAAGCATTATAACGTGCAGACTACAGCTTCCTTGAGCAGACCACCATCTCTTATGGTTCATTGTAGTGACGTAATCTGCTCGGAATCGACAGACCATTATCCGAATAACTCCACTGGGCAGACCACCAGTCTCGGCCTCCCCAGACTGCGAGGGATGCAGAATGGTCAGTTAGGGATCACTCCACCTCCCTATTG
This sequence comes from Conus betulinus, assembly GCA_016801955.1. NCBI lineage: Eukaryota > Metazoa > Mollusca > Gastropoda > Neogastropoda > Conidae > Conus > Conus betulinus. The sequence continues at coordinate 238,347 of JADBJO010001041.1, read as the reverse complement.
CTTATCCTCACATACGCACCTCCCCCCGTCCTTTGACCTCCCGTCCCCATCATCATCCATCACCTCCCCCCGTCCATTGACCTCCCGTTCCCATCATCATCCATCACCTCCCCCCGTCCCCATCATCATCCCCCCCTCCCCCCGTCCATCATCCCGTCCCCATCCCATCCTTTGACCTCCCCCGTCCCCATCATCATCCATCACCTCCCCCCGTCCTTTGACCTCCCGTCCCCATCATACTCATCCATCACCGTCCCCCCCCCCCCCTTTGACCTCCCGTCCCCATCATCATCCATCACCTCCCCCCCCTCCGTTGACCTCCCCGTCCCCATCATCATCCATCACATCCCCCTCCCCCCCCATCCCCTCCCCGTCCCATCGTCCATCCCCCTCCCCCGTCCCTCCCCCCGTCCCCATCATCATCCATCACCTCCCCCCGTCCCCATCATCATCCATCACCTCCCCCCGTCCCCATCATCATCCATCACCTCCCCCCGTCCTTTGACCTCCCGTCCCTCATCATACATCACCTCCCCCCCCCCCCATCATCATCCATCCCCCCCCCCCCCCCCCCCCATCATCATCCTTCACCTCCCCCCCCCATCATCATCCATCACCTCCCCCCGTCCCCATCATCATCCATCACCTCCCCCCCCGTCCTTTGACCTCCCGTCCCCATCATCATCCATCACCTCCCCCCGTCCCCATCATCATCCATCACCTCCCCCGTCCCCATCATCCTTTGACCTCCCCCGTCCCCATCATCATCCATCACCTCCCCCCCGTCCCCATCATCATCCATCACCTCCCCCCGTCCTTTGACCTCCCGTTCCCATCATCATCCATCACCCCCCCCCCCCGTCCCCATCATCCCCCATCACCCCCCCCTCCTTTGACCTCCCGTCCCCATCATCCATCACCTCCCCCCGTCCATTGACCTCCCGTCCCCATCATACTCATCATCATGCCGTCATGGAGGTGAAGAAAATGCTGCAGGACCAGTACATTTGATTTATTTCTGCCAAATTAAATCAAAAGCAGAGTATTTTCTGACAATATTTCATCAAGTTAGGGTTCTTGTACCAATATGCTTCAAGTGACTATTTACAACTCCCTAGAATAAGACAACAAAACAGGTACTCAATGTCAACTGAATCAATTGCATTTATCTCCCTTGTCTATTAATTCCAGCAGAATACCCACTCTGAACTGGCAGCTAGTGATTAAAGGTTCTATATTTTTAAAAAAGGCGCTGGACAACACTGTAGGGTACACATTTTGTGTTAAACTGAAAATTTTAAACACTGTGTGATTAAAACACACTATTTTCTAGTTTAATTCGGCAGACTATTTTTGTATGCATACTGATCCTTGGAGCCTTTTCTTCCGTCTCTAAGACAATGGTGTTTGTTATGGGGGAGAAGGAGGGGGGTCCACGTGTAGAAGGAGGCGTGCGTGGGAGGTGGAGGTATGGGGAGAGGGAGAGTAATCCTTTACTAACCAATCTACATCAGCCGCCTGGTACGGGTTGAGTGAACTGAGGTTGATGGTTAACAGCTGTTGGTCCTCGTAGTCGTGAAATACAGACAACGGCCGGTCGATTCTGGGCAGATGTGGTCACTATTATGAGTCATTCAAAGAGGGTGTCCTGTCTGCATCGTTACGATGTCCATTAACCCTAAACACTTTCCCAGATCGATCTCCATAGCAGTGTTCCATTTTAGTACTCTAAACACATAGGTCTGCACGTGCGCCCCGTACCGTCTGAAGAGAGATAGGATACGTGACGATGACGGTGGTCTGAGAAACTGGACAGTGTATGTAGTAGTCTGACAAACCTGGTCCAAAAAGGGGAAAAAAAGTTGTCAAAGTTGTAATAGTCTTATTACACTCGCTCAAAGTTGAACGACTTTTTCCAGAACTTTGTCTGAGACCTAGTCCTCTTGATTTCAAGTCCACAGCTACGTGGCGACCTCCTGGCCCTTTTCCCTGCTTTCAAAGCATTTCTATACTCCTCAAACACTTTTCAGCTCCACCCCCCCCCCCCCCCCCCCCCCCCCCCCCCACCTGCCCGCCAACTCCTCTCCACCGTTGATATTTATTATGTAATTTATAGGATCATGTGAAATCCCTATACATGCCCACCTTCTCAGTGTGGCGGGAAAGAGACAAAACAAAGAACTGAAATCTGGCCACCCAAATTGCAAGAAATTGTCTTGGGTAAGTTCTAGAACCGAAGACATCATACCATGTATCGAAAATTGTTTCATACAACCTTCCAGAATTTGATCCACTTCTAGCCAGAGGTCACTGCGTTGTTTACCAGAACTGACAAGTGTGTTTCAATGCGTGTGTGAGCGTGCAGTGCTCAGGGGGGTGTGTGTGTGTGTGTGTGTGTGTGTGTGTGTGTGTTGTGTGTGTGTGTGTGTTCGTGTGTGTGTGTGTGAAAACAAAGGAGCATATAGTCAATCCACTTCGTCCTATAGGCAAAAGGATGGCAAGCAAATGTTATGTCTAATGATGTATTAGATTAAAGTACAATATAACTTTTTTTTGTAGTATACAGAAAAAGAGATTATACACGATGGACATTTGGCAAATGCATCTGAAAACGTTCCAAAACATAAAATATGAAATTCAAATGCTTCCATGTGAAGTTCGTTCACATAAGGTTGGAACAAGTATAATTTATTAAACCTATCCTTGAAGCCGAAACGAAGATCTGTGGGAGCGTGCGGGACAGGAACCAGTGGCCAAGCAAATACTGCGAAGGAAGTGGGGCTGGATCGGACACACCCTCAGGAAGCCAGCGTCCAGCACCACACGCCAAGCCCTGACCTGGAACCCGCAGGGAAAGAGGAAGAGAGGCCAGGTCTCGCAACAGCTGGAGGCGCGAGACACTGAGGCGGAGCTGAAGCAACAAGGGACCAACTGGACTGAAATGGCCAGAACAGCCCAGAACAGAGTGCGATGGCGAAGGGTCGTCGATGGCCTATGCTCCACCGGGAGCGATGGGCATAATGAATGATCCTTGAAGTCGGCAATAAATGTTATATATATATATATATATATATATATATATATATATATATATGGGTATTTATATATCGCCTATCCTCGGTCACAGACCAAGCTCTAAGCGCTTTACAATAAACACACCACCTCACTCACTCAACGGGCTGCCTACCCAGGTAGAGCCGGCCGAAAAGCAGCCTACTGGCGCTCATTCAGTCGTTTTCCCGTACCATTCAAATATCAGTCATTCATTTTCATTTATCCCATTTATTCCTCCAGTTTCTCACATAGGATGCATGCGATGTTTTATACGTGTCCTCCATTTCCACCGGTACACGATGGCATACGATAACTGTAAGTGACGATTTTTGTGGCTTGGTAAGAAATACCAGGCAGCTATCTTCAATCTACATCAATTTTGCCAGGGCAGCGGGAAACTCCCCTGCTCTTTTCGATTTTCAGCTGCCGTGGGTTCTTTAACGTGTGTAGGGGGAGGAGGAAGGCACACGGGTCTGACTCGCTTATAGTCCCCATCCGATGGACTTGACGTTCAGTTCGATTTGTCATTCAAACTGGAAAGAAAGGGCGAGAAAGGCAGGGCTCGAACCCACGCACTTCTCACACGTTGATTGGCAGGCGAATGTCTTAACCTCTCTGCCACCTTTCTTCCTAGGTATCCCTTGGTGACGATGAAACGTTCAGCATGACTTGAAGATGTGAATGTATTACTCAAAAATATTTATTGATATATCCGATAGAAACTGTCGCTTAATGCTACCTCTAAACCGCATGTAATGGGAATGCACTATGGCAGGAGTTTGACAAGAGGAGGTCTTCAAAGGAACCCCCCACCCTACCCCCTCAGTTAAGTGTTGTCCTGAGCTCCTTACACTCTAAGAGGGCTTGCCGTATCCATGTCATTATTCCTGACTACCTTTCTGCTGTCAGAACATTTCTGCGCTGCTAGAATTCAAACCACGAATTTCTGGATTGCCAGGCGTTTCCGTTTTACATGTTTTTGTGTATGTGTCTGTTGTTTGCTTGTTTGTTTGCTTTGTTTGTTTGTTTGTAGTTGTTTTGATTTGATTTGCTTATATCTTTGCTGCTGATTTCAATTTGTCTGATCAATTTTCATGTTCTTGAATATATGTTATACACACACACACACACACACACACACACACACACACACACACACACACACACACACACACACACACATATATATATATATATATATATATATATATATATATATATATATATATATACATATATATATATACATGTATGTGTGTGTGTGTGTGTGTGTGTGTGTGTGTGTGTGTGTGTGTGTGTGTGTGTGTGTGTGTGTGTGTGTTGGACAATTTAGTAGTGGGGGAAAGCAAGTGCAGGCTGACAATTCCTCCATCATTACATTTATGACATGGCAAAGATTCTAATGGGGAAAAGTAGGCAGGGGGAGGGGTGTAAATAAAAAAAGAATGAAAAACCAGGCAAATCTAACTTTAAAATCCTTTGCGAACAGCCTACAGGGACCATCTTGAAAACAGTATTTACAAGTGTACTGGTAACTTTTTGAATCGCTGTTGTGTCATGCTGTCGACAGCAGAACTAACTGATGTATTAGATTGTACAGGGTCATCATAGTGTAATAGGCGTAGGTTTGAAAATAGAAACACGCACATTTTTCCCATTGGTAGTCCATTCTCCAAAGTAGCATCGCTATCCTCAATATCGCCATTTTCATTAAACATAATAAAATCTTCGCCTTCATAATACGCGCCATCATTATGGACATCATCGTCAACGGAGAAAAGAGTCATATGAATGGACTGTTTTATAGCTTTCGTTTTCATCGAACACATTCCAGAGACGTCGGTCGGTGGTACAAACGTAGCAGTTCTCTGAAGGCCCTGCAGAGGAAGCATTTGGTGAGGCTGACACTCCAGTGATGAAGTTTAAACCTGGACGAGTCTGGAGAGTGGGAACAAGCGGCTTGGAACTGGTGCCTCTGAGATGACACGGTACATGGAGCAGCAAGAAAGAGGCGGACCAACCCAAGATTGATGGACAAGGCGATGCGGGTACATGTCATCGTCCCCAAGGGAAATGGACTTCTTTTTCAGTCCACTTGTTCGGCGATTCTCTTCCCAGGGCGAATTATCGTTCCTTGTTGGCGTTCTGAGTTAGCCTTGAGGGAGACCGTTATCGTGTTGCTGGTTTTTATGCTGTTTTATTTTCATACAATCTGCCACACATTCTATCTGATACAAGTTTGACATTTGCTGATGGTCTTTGAGAATTAGCTATCAAATACACAGAAGCTAGACAAAAGTACCAGTCATTGTCGTGGAGGAGGAATAACACGAGGCCTTGGAGTTCACATAAAACCTTTCAGGTAGCCAAACAGAATGTTCAGTTGTGGCGTTGACCTCAGGCAGGCTGAAGGGGAAAAAAGCCAGCTTCACAAAGCTTGACAACATCGGGAAATAAACCGGGCCCAGTCATATCATTAGTGTCAGAGTGTTAGCACACTTCTGCCTGCTGCACCTCCCTGACAGCAATTTATGTGTATTTAAGGCATTTAAGTATTTCATTTCTGACAGAAAATGGTTTACATTTGACTGTGTCTCTATGCCTGTTTTCATGTTTTTCTGGATCTAGGATTTTTTTTTCCATTTTTTTGTCAAAAGTGTTTATCTTAGTAAACATAGGTCTTCGATTACCTTTAACGACAGTCCTCAAGCCACCTTTGATGACCGTTAGGACAACGGCCAGAGCACAACAGATTCGTATCAGTGCCTGATCAAAACCTCACGGGGGTCACACCAGCATCTAGTTATGACCACCACCTTAAAGCCACTCTAAAAGAGGGTTCTGCTCGACACCTGGTGTTGTGGGCCTGGGGAAAGTAGCTGAAGAATGAGGGATGTTTTTGGATGGGTCGACAGTCTCGTTGCCTGCCAGAGGTCCAAATGGACGCTTGAGCTCTCTTTGGATTACTGTAATGACTTTCTGGCACTACGTGATCGAATTCTGTCCATTGTCCGAAAGTGGCTCCTGGCTAGTTCTTTCAGTGTTCGTTCTCTCCTGGGATAAGCTACCCTTGGGCAGCTGGGGATTTTTTTTTTCGTTTTGTTGTTGTTGTTGTTGTTGTTGTTGTTGTTGAATGGCGCCATTGTCTTTCCATACTTGACAAATTATTATTGACATGTGAGAGAGAAGTCGTCCGTCTTCTTTTACCTCTCCGTTGACGCCTTTTCGTGTTGTTGACGACGTTGATGTCTTGGATGCTGTTGTTGCGCATATCCACAAAGTCACTGGTTGATGGCTTTTGCAGGACTTAGGTTGTTGTGAACACTCAGCTACAATTCATGCTGCCATAATATTAACAAAAACTGCACGATTGCTTTGATGTTCGATGCTGTCAAGTATGACGCCCAGCCAGTCTGTCATTATCAGATACTGAAGCTGCCTTGATGAATCTTCCTTTGGGTAATTTGAAATGAGAAGAATGGAAAGGCGTACATACTTCTTTGTCAAATCACAGTTATTGAGAGCGCTCGTCCGCTGTCTCCCAGAACTTTGCAGACTTCTGGCCTCTGAACACAGCAGCGTGTTTGGCTGTGGTGTTTTTTAAAAGTAGATTGTGTTTCACGTAACAACTGAACAACTCTCTCTCTCTCTCTCTCTCTCTCTCTCTCTCTCTC
>JADBJO010001041.1:211619-224119 GCA_016801955.1 Conus betulinus | reverse complement strand
TTGTGTGTGTGTGTGTGTGTGTGTGTGTGTATTTGTGTGTGTGTGGTGTGCGTGTGTATGGTGTGTGCGTGTTTATGTGTGTGCAGGATGTACGTGTAATCTCTCTCTTCTCCTCTCCTCTCTCTCAGGTCGTCTCTCTCTCTCCTCTCTCTTTTTCTCTTACTTTATCTCCTCCTCATCCCCTTCCTCTCCTCTTTCCTCCCTCTTCTCTCCTTCTTTCTCTCCCTTCTCTCTCTCCTCCCTCCGGGGGGTCCGTCTCCCCTCACTCTCAGTCCCACCCTGCTTCCCTCCCTCTCTTCGCCCTCCCCCAGTCCCCCGCCCCAGCCCCCCCCCCCACCCCCTCCCCTCTCGTCCCCCCCCCCCTCCTCTCCCCCGCATCCCCCCCCCCTCACCCCCTCTCTTTCTCCTCCCCCCCCCCACCATCCTACTCTCCCCTTCCCCTCTCCCCACTCCCCACTCTTCCTCTCTCCCCCCCCCCCGCCCCCCCTCTCCTCTCCCTCCGTTCCTCATCCTCCCTCTCCCCCCCCCTCTCTCTCCTCTCCCTCCCCCGCCCCTCCGCCCCTCCCGCCTCTCCTCCCCCCCCCCCCCCACCCCCCCCCCCCCCCCTCCCTACTCTCTCTCCCTCCCCCCCCCCCCCCCCCTGTCCCCGCATCATCCTCCTCTCCCCCCCCCTCCCCCTCCGCTCCCCTCTCTCCCCCGCCCTGCCCCCCTCTCCTCCGCTCCCCTCTCTCTCTCCCTCCCCTCCTCTCCTCTCGTTCTCCCTCCCCCGGGTCTCACCACGTCGAAAACAAAGGTTTAGATTATAAATGAATATCACCCAGTCCCATGTCAAGTCTTGCCAAACTTTGTAAAACTGTGTACGAGGTATAGTGCGACTACACTAAAGATGACATTAAAACGAAATGTAAAGGAGGACATGGGGGCACAATGCCTACTATATCCACTTGGACCGAATTTTCAAACCACTGCATACATTGTCCAGTTTCTTAAACCACAGCATCATTACATACGCATGCATCACTTCAGACAAAGACTATGAATAGAGACACGCACCTTCGCTTAAAAAGGGTAGGAAGAAAGTCGAGGGAGAGCGTGAAGGCAGCAGGTGTTCAGAGAAGGAAGGACCCCCCCCCCCCCCCCCCCCTCCCCTGGCCCCCTTCTCTCAGGCAAGTGTTTCGGCCCTGAACTTCTAACACTCTGAGGGGGCCTTCTACTGCCACCTTTGTTTTCCTGGCGCTGCCAGGATTCGAACCCGCAACTTTTGAATGGGTGTGAGCATCTCACGGATGTCTTGCCCCACTGCTATCGGGTTCCTATTCTTGGTTAGGAAATCTAAGCCTTATGAAATTCACTTTTGTTCCTCCTCGACCAGATCCAGCTGGAACTCTTTCAGTTGCCCCTGCCATTGCCTTCAGGGTTGTGGTCCTCTTCTTTCTGAAATCCCGAACTGTGTCATGAGGTCATTGCCTGATGAGCCTACAGACCCCCTTGCTCCATGGTGAGGACCTGGGCCTGTAAACCGGATTCTTCAAGCTAGTCGCCAGACTGGCATACTTCTGGGTCTTGTAGAGGTGCGCTAGTTCTGTTCTGCTTTCGAATGACATAGTAAGTTCGATCAGAATCATTTGGTTTGACGAACCTGAGTGGAAAAACAATATCCGGTCTCGTGCCACTCTTCCTGATGATCACCGGATGGTTCTCCCATTCTGGAAGGTCTGCTGTGCATTCCCAGTCATCTGCTCCATCCCGGAAACACACTGCTTCAATGTTCTTGATATCACAGCTGTTCCAGACCATGATTTGTCGTCTCTGCCGTGTTGTACTTTGTTGCTGGAGCATTTAGATGACGTAGAGCTTCCTCCAGCAGTGCTAACCGCATGTGCGATCTGCTCGGGCACTTATGTTTGCCCCCACATGTACGTTCCCTGAGTTAGTTCCACTTGGCATGAACTCAGGACAAGTTCCACTCTTTGTTTGCCGTGACAGAGTGGACACGAACGGTCATCTGATTTCCCTCATTTAACCAGGTTTGAATTCGAGGGCAAGATGTCATTTTCAGATCTGAGGATGAAGCTGACTCTAAGAGGCGCCATGTGTCATCTGTCATTCCAGATGAGTCTTCTTTACAGTGCGTTTTCCCACGTAGTCCACTTGTCTTTGCTGGACCGCCTTCTGGATTCTCTTGATGTCCTCTTCTTTCTTCAGCTCTTTTATTACGATCTCTCTCTTTGCCTTCCCTTTGGCTTTTGACCACCATTTCATTTCTCTTGATCCCAGCCCCTGTCTGTTGGTCTGTGTGTGGCCTGTTATTTCCCTGATCTTGAGGTTTTCCTACACTGCGTCAACTGCCTCCCGAATTTTCCATTTTCTGCCAGTCTTTAGCTTTGGCCGGACTGATCTCATAACCATGTCTTCGGAGTCCTCAAGCATGGTAAGTAACATTGTGTTACCCAACTTGTATTCCTCGAGGAAGGATTTTTAGAGGAAGCTTCAGCTTTGCTTGGGGGCAGTAGAGTGCGACGCCAATGAGACGTGGTAGAAAACCTAGCCATTTCCCTGTATGTGTGTTGATTTGGGCCTCCATTGATTCCACAGTGCTGTGCTGGTATTGTATACAGAAGAGGCAGCAGACGCTTTGTGATCAGCATGAACTGCAAACATTGTACAACATTTTCTACGGGCCTTAATAGAACTACACTGAAGATGACATTAAAATGAAATGTGAAAGAGCACATGGGAGCACTACACCTACTTTTTCTATCTTGGACCAAGTTTCAATACACCGCATACATTGTACAGTTTCTTAGACCACAGCATCATTACATAGGCATATACCACTTCAGGCAGACTACGAATGCAGACAGGTGCTTTGTCTTATGAATACATAGTAGCAGCTGAATCTGCTGGGGATGGTAAGGCCTTCCAAGCGGGTTCACGAGGCGAAGCACCCCAATGTTCGCCTGTCCTACACAGCTCAGTTCCCTGGAAATAATGATCAAAGAGTTAAAAGAGGCTATTTCTGCATGACGAGAAGTGGTGCCAGACAATGGGCAGAGATGGAAGGAAGCGGAGAGAAGAGGGTGGAAGTGTGTGTGTGTGTGTGTGTGTGTGTGTGTGTGTGTGTGTGTGTGTGTGTGTGTGTGTGTGTGTGTGTGTGTGTGTGTGTGTGTGTGTGTGTGTGTGTGTGTGTGTGTGTGTGTGTGTGTGTGTGTCTGTGTGTGTGTCTGTGTGTGTGTGTGTGTGTGTGTGTGTGTGTGTGTGTCTGTGTGTGTCTGTGTGTGTGTGTCTGTGTGTGTGTGTGTGTGTGTGTGTGTGTGTGTGTGTGTGTCTGTGTGTGTGTGTGTGTGTGTGTGTGTGTGTGTGTGTGTGTGTGTGTGTGTGTGTGTGTGTGTGTGTGTGTGTGTGTGTGTGTGTGTCTGTGTGTGTGTCTGTGTGTGTGTCTGTCTCTGTGTGTGTGTGAGTGTGTGTGTGTGTGTGTGTGTGTGTGTGTGTGTGTGTGTGTGTGTGTGTGTGTGTGTCTGTGTCTGTGTGTGTGTCTGTATGTGTGTGTGTGTGTGTGTGTGTGTGTGTGCGTGTGTGTGTGTGTGTGTGTGTGTGTGTGTGTGTGTGTGTGTGTGTGTGTGTGTGTGTGTGTGTGTGTGTGTGTCTGTGTGTGTGTCTGTCTCTGTGTGTGTGTGTGTGTGTGTGTGTGTGTGTGTGTGTGTGTGTGTGTGTGTGTGTGTGTGTGTGTGTGTGTGTCTGTATGTGTGTGTGTGTGTGTGTGTGTGTGTGTGTGTGTGTGTGTGTGTGTGTGTGTGTGTGTGTGTGTGTGTGTGTGTCTGTGTGTGTGTGTCTGTGTGTGTGTGTGTGTGTGTGTGTGTGTGTGTGTGTGTGTGTGTGTGTGTGTGTGTGTCTGTGTGTGTGTGTGTGTGTGTGTGTGTCTGTGTGTGTCTCTGTGTGTGTGTGTGTGTGTGTGTGTGTGTGTGTGTGTGTGTGTGTGTGTGTGTGTGTGTGTGTGTGTGTGTGTGTGTGTGTGTGTGTGTGTGTGTGTGTGTGTTGTGTGTATGTGTGTGTGTGTGTGTGTCTGTGTCTGTGTCTGTGTGTCTGTGTCTGTGTGTCTGTGTGTGCCTCTGTGTGTGTGCCTGTATGTGCGGGCGCGCGCGCGCTCGCGCGTTTGTGTGTGTCTGTCTGTCTGTGTGTCTATGTGTGTGTCTGTGTGTGTGTGTCTGTGTCTGTGTGTGTCTGTGTCTCTGTGTGTGTGTCTGTGTCTGTATGTGTGTGTCTGTGTGTGTGTGTGTGTCTCTGTGTGTGTCTCTGTGTGTGTGTCTGTGTGTGTCTCGTGTGTATGTGTGTCTGTGTGTCTGTGTGTCTGTGTGTGTTTCTGTGAGTGTGTGCGTCTCTGTGTGTGTATGTGTGTGTGTGTGTGTGTGTGTGTGTGTGTGTGTGTGTGTGTGTGTGTGTGTGTGTGTGTGGTGTGTGTGTGTGTGTGTGTGTGTGTGTGTGTGTGTGTGTGTGTGCGTGCGTGTGTGTGTGTGTGGGGGGGGGGGGTGGTTGCAGTATATGATGGAGACCCAGAGATCCTGGAGCCATACAGTGAGCTCACTCTCTTCCGACGGTGTGGAAGGGAAGTAATCCCAACAGGGTCATCAAACGATATTTCCCTCCGTAACCCAGAGCCAGACAGCCCTGGAGGGGAGGTAACCAGCCACAGCCTCCTTCCCTCCCACACGGGGAAATAAATGACGGAACAGCGAACAACAGATCAGAACACAACGTTACTGTGAATGAACACTAGTTGGCCTGCTATGTGTTTGTTTGTTACGCTGGCTTGCATTGGACTCACAGGGTCACGTACTTCCAGGTTAAGGCTGGCACACAATTCCCACAATTTGTATGCGAAAGAGACGGGGGTTTTCTCCCTTGACATGTACACAGAATAACGATCTTCAGAATCGTCTTGAGATGTGAAAAAAAATAGCGCAAAATGGTCAAGCGTATGAGTTTACTCTGGCTTTTCTATACTGACAGTCTTTCCAAGTGCAAGTATATAATAGGGTGATTGTATCTACCCCATCCGCACCCCACCCCTATGCTAAGTTTACATTGCACCATATTTCAAAGCGTTCGCCTTGCACAGGATCTGCTACATGACATAAATATTCACTCAGAATACTCCTCCCCTCCAGTCTTTCCCACCCTTCCCTCCCCACACACACATCCTGTAAAAAACAGTGGGCAGTGGCAGCAACCGTCCCACCAAGTTACTGATTTTGGTGTGATTATGGAACTGTTGCCAACAGGCGCTAAAATTGTAGCCAAAATTGGGACGTATAAAGAACAAGTGTGTGTGTGTGTGTGTGTGTGTGTGTGTGTGTGTGTGTGTGTGTGTGTGTGTGTGTGTGTGTGTGTGTGTGTGTGTGTGTGTGTGTGTGTGTGTGTGAATGCTCCCTTACTTTGCTACAGCTTAAAGAGGGCGTTTCTTCTCTTGGTACCAAGAAAACTTCAGTTGCTGTGGACGCGATTTCAAACGATTTATTGAAACATTTGACTGAAAAAGTGGGCAAAGATGTTGCTCGATTGATTTCACAAATGTTGGTCCCAGGGCATCATTTCACAAATGTGGAAACATTCTATTGTTGTACCAGTACTAAAACAGGGAAAGCCAAAAGTGATAAAAAATATAATCATAGATCAATCGCACTAGTCTCTCACACTGGAAAAGTAATGGAAAATCACTTCAAACAGATTCATATAGTACTGTGATAAAAATGGAATAATTCTAATAAGTCGAGCAGGATTTCTTAAAGGCAGATCAGCTGTTGACCATTTGGTTAAACTCACCACTCGAATAAAACAGCAATTCTCCTGCAGAAAAAAATGTATTCCCTACTTTTTTACACAGAAAAGTATACGATCGTGTGTGGTATAATAGATTCCTGCATGAATCAAAGTCCATCGGATTGTCGGGAAATATTAACTTTTATGCTGAGAATTTCCACACAGAAAGACATGAATCAGGGATTTTTTTTTTTTTTTTTTTTTTTTTTTTTTTGCTGTCCCAACGTCTGCGCCACCTCAGAGGCAGTGCATCCACGCCGCTCATTCCGACACCCCGTCTCAAGCCACAGCCTGGTCGGACCCACTGCAGCCCCGGCACCGGCAATCCACAGGAGCAATCAATGTCAAGTCAAGAGGCAACCCACCGAAGGAGACACTGCACTGCTGCCGAGTCACTTCGGAGGTGTTCAATGGTGCCTGTTCTGAACCAACATACGCAGGTCATCACCTACTAAGCCCCCTACTGACTACAATAATTGCTTAGTCGCGGAGCCGGCGTGAGTGAGCTCTCCCTCCGGAGGGCGCCACCACGTCCGTCCAACGACAGCCCCCCATGGACTCGCGGTGACCCCGACGGAACTAAACCAAGGCCACAGACGTGGAGAGGACATCGAAATTGAGGTCACCATGAGAGCAGGGCATGAAGGGCCACAGAATTTGAGACCTTTTTTTTGCTGATCGAATGAGAATGAGGATGATGATTAAGATGATGCTACGGATTTCCATTTCGGTCTGAGACTACATGACAGGGCTGTACTCTACGCTTCCTTTCATAATATATCCCGGCGTCAAACAGGCCCGAGAGATACAGGCACCTGCAGTGTTGGTCAGGAAATTTGAGCAACACTCTCAGAAACGCATCCATTAAGTGGATGAAACTCGACTGTGTGGTCCCAGTCTTCCCAACTGAGTCCGCAGCAAACTCAACTCTGGGTAGGAGCCGGTCGGGGCAGAAAAACCCACATTACACACACAGAGGGCATTAGCTATTTGCAGGTTTTTAAACCTGTGCTGATCTGAGAAATCGAAGAATCAAATTCTTCTCCACATTTCAGACCTTTGGCACTACCAAGACTGGAACTCACAACCTTCAGATTTAAACATCATATGTTCAAACCACACTGGCCCAACTTGTGACCTCTCAACTGAACTGTCGTTGCTGGAAAGACAATCGTGGTGAGAAAAGGGGTATTCAGACAAGGATTTATTCTTGTAGGGCGAATATTCAGACGGATAAAAGAAAAGAATGGCAAGAGGATAGTATTGGAGATTGGAAGAAGCATTTTCAAAGGGCTGGCACTCCAGGAAAAGTCTACAGCTGGCTGTAGTCTGGAAAGAGGGAAGGAGCCGCCTGGGATGGTGGCCTTGAGATGACACGGTACTTGGAGCAGTAAGGCAGGCCTAGTTTAGATTCATGAAAAAAGCGAGGCTGGCACACGTCACTGTCCCGGGAAATGGACTTCTGTTTCGGTCTCGGTGATTTCCTTCCCAAGGCGAATCATTGCCGCTTCGCTCGATGGCTTTCTGATTTAGCTGCTAGGAATACCTTCATCGTGTGGATGGTTATTATTGCTCTCATCTTTGCTATGTGCCACGGTAGCTTTTTTTTTTGGTCAAGGATTAAGAGAGAGAGGGGTGTAATTTATTTCAGCTTTCATTTTCACAGTTGCTTGAGTACATCGAGCATTAGAGACTAGACAAATGCTAGTTAGATAAGTGTAGCAATTGTTGCCATGGAGGGACAATCGTGCCATGTTTGCCTATGCTTTGCGGGTGACCAAATCAAGTATCCAGTTGTGTGGATGACCTTTGCCAGGGACGGTGAAGGAACACGCCCGCTTCACAAAAGCTTCCCAGCTCAGGAAATGAACCTGGTCCAGCCTTGCCCTTGGACTGCGTCCCGGTGGTAACGCAGTTCTTGTTGCGGCCCTCGCTCTTCCTGACAACAGAGCTTTCATATGTTAATGCGCCCCCCCCCCCCCCCCCCCCCCTCCCCCCCCCCAAAAAAAAAAATCTGTGTTTGTTTGGGGTTTTTTTTAACAAACTAAATGTTTTCGCGTGTGTCCGCGTGTCTAGGTGTGTGTGCATGTGTCTGTGTGTCTACGTATTTGGTTTTTCCTTGATTTTTTTTTTTCTGAAACGAATATTATTAGCTTCGTGGATTCTGTTCCTCGACGACTGTTCATGACGGTCATCACGCCACATTCGAATCTCGCTCGGGCAGATTCAGGATAACATTGGCTTCTCCTCAGCTCCTCGTCAAAATACCATTAAGTCAGAACCTTCTTCCGCTAGGGTGGAGAGAGGGTGTTCATCAACTTCTGGTCTGGCGGGGCTAAAGAGAGTAAATAAGAATAGGGAATGCTTATTGCAGAGTCAATCCGTCTTCGTGATTTATGTTTCTCACGATACGTGAAGGGATCGGGTCCGTTCTCTGGAAATGGTTCCTGGCTTCAGATTTCGTCCTTCGCTGGGATGAGTACCGCTTCCACTGGTGATCGTGTCTTGGTGTTTGTTGAATGATGATGCCGTAGTCTTTGCATATTGCACAAATAATGGTCACCTCTTCATCCGCCTTCGTACATTTCGTTCTGTCGACGACGCTGATGTCTCTGGATACTGTTATAATGCATGTCAGCTCGTTGATTTGATGCTGTCTTCTGTAGGATTCAGGTTGTTGGGAAAACTCGCCTACTATGCGGCGGTACACATTAACATATGTCTAGCTACTTGTCATTATCCAATACGGTGGCTGCGTTGATTAAACTTCCGTTTGTAATTTCAAAGAAAAAGAAGGGAAGGTACTGATTGTGTTGTATATAGATTGATAATTATTTGAAATCTTCGTCTGCTTTCTTCTGAGTCTGCACCGATTAGGCCTTTGAACATGCACACCATGTTGCGCAGGGAAAGTCCTGTTGACAAGAAGAAAGACTAACCTGTGAACCTCTTCAGAGGGCACAGAAGACCTCATTGCGAATGCTTGGTCGTGTCTGGTGTTGTGCTGTCTCCATCTGTCGACGGAACGGCAACGACAGAGGTTGCGGGATGCACACGGCAGTTGTCTGATGGTGGTGTCTTTTGCCGGTGGGCTTTGAAATCATAAAATAGGAGCTGGTACAACCCATGTCAACGCTCCCGTGGAGGATGTGTCGAGTCAAATCCAGTGGCCATTATACAATGGCATCTGCCAGGGAGCAATTATGTGCTTTGACGTCCTGATGGATTGTCCTGTGTGTTGTTGCACCCTACGTGAACACAGTGCAGGCCTCCAAGGGTGCCGCAGGATTGTTCCCGGCTAGTTGATTCGGCACTTAAGGACAGTACTTCTCTGGGTCCCACTCGCGCTTCGGGTGTGTTTTTTCTCTTCTCTCCTTTTGGCAGACTCTGAGGAAAGGTCCAGTGACGGTGGGGAAAGACCCACTGACCACAGGAAAAGTCCTCTTGACAGCAAGAAAGGCTGTAACCTGGAATCCTCTTCAGAGGGCACATGGGGCCTCATTGCGAGAGCTTGGCCGTGTCTGGAGTTGTGCTGTCTTCATTTGTGAGCGGAACAGAAACGAGTTAGGGTGTGCATGATTACTCCCAGCTAGTTGGTTCAGCAGTTGAGGTCAGTATTTCTCTGGGTCTCACTTGCATCTTCAGGTATATATTTATCTTTTCTTCTCGAAAGCAGATCGCGTTTAAGTCATAACCAAACAAGCAATCACAGCCTCTCTCTGTCTCTGTCTCTGTCTCTCTCTCTCTCTCTCTCTCTCTCTCTCTCTCTCTCTCTCTCTCTCTCTCTCTCTCTCTCTCTCCTGTGTGTGTGTGTGTGTGTGTGTGTGTGTGTGTGTGTGTGTGTGTGTGTGTGTGTGAAAAATGTGAAATGTAAGAATGTTCGGGATAACCTTGTAAATGTAGGTAGGAGGATTGCCGGCAAATGACAGAAGAAACCTATGTGAGTCGTGCAAATGTCGTTTGGCACGCAAAGCCGGGATAACTGCGCATGACAAAAGTCATGACCTAGTCAGGAGGGCAGCATGAAACTGTGAAACAGAGAATTGTCCGAGTTGAGACAAAAATCATCCCTGACTGAATTCAGGTTGTAAACTGCAGCCCGAACGCTGGCAACTGATGATGATTTGTGAGACAGAAAGAAGAAGATAAAAGAACGGCATCAAGAGCTTGGCGGCAGGATGAGTATGGGGTTAAAGAGTGTTTGTGCGCATGCGTATGCATGCACACATCTTCATATGCCTGCGGAGTATATTCTACGGACTCCGAATTTTGTGTGGATGCTTGCGTGTCTGTGTGTGTGTGAAGAAGGAGGAGCGGCAATTTTGGCATGCGTCCGTATGTGTATAAGTACTTGTATTATGCAATATGTGCTACTTCTACACTTGTTTGTTTTCATCATAACTTTGTGACTGTTGCATAAAGGTTGCTTGCACTTTTACTTTTTTTTTTTTTCTCGCGATTTTTTTGCCAAGTCAGATCATTTGTATGTGATGGATATGTGCATAGTCACGACGCAATTTCTCTTCTTTGATACAAGAATCGATTTGACCCGATTTAGTTTGAGTGGAAGCAAACTAGCTCCTTAAACATACACACAGCTAATGTTGAAGTGAAAGCTCTGTATTCATTGCCACCAACGGGACCTGGAAGACTGGAGATCCTCCACACATGGAACTGGACCTGTTCCATGTCTGGTGGGCACTGGACGGAAAGGAGCTGTGGAAATACAAGAAGAGAGGGAACACCTGGATGTCTTAATGAAACACTAAAAGGGGTGAAGGGGGGGGGGGACAATATCTGGAATGTCTACTGAAGTCCTTGAATATAGAAAAATGAGCGCCTGGGATCTTCGGATAATAGTCTTGGAACCCAGTTCATAATAAAGACGATGACTTGTTTTGTGTGTGTGATGAAGGCTATACCAAAATTACTGTGGAGACGCATGAAAAGAGAAAGGAGGGCGCCTGGGACACCTGGGAGAATAGTCCTGGAACCCAATGTGTAATACAGACAGTGACACGTTTCACGTATGGTGACAGCTAGACCAAAAAGAGGGCTAAAGCAGCTGGATAGAGTGTGGAAAAAAAAACCCTGTCCCTTCGTCCATCCTTGTTGGCGCTGTCCAGAAGTGGTCAGACATGACCCGGAAACGTGGCCTCCACTTCAAACTTCCTGAATAGAGCGGCGACGAGTCTGATGATCCGTGGTCTCCCTTACAAGAAGGACTACAGACCTCCAACAAAGAACCGACCGCCTGATCCCCGAGAATGGCGAGCTGACAGACAGCGAGGACCGCGACTAGTCTCAGATGACGTCGAAGAGTGTTTTAAAAAAAAAAAAAAAAAAAAAAAAAGCAACCTGTTTCATCTGGAAATTCCTCCCCCACCCCCTTTGCTCCCCCCCCCCCCCCCCCCCCCCCCCGCCCACCCACACACACACACACACACACACACACACACACACACACACACACATTCCTCTAAGCAGCTGCGAGCAAACCTGGCAGGTGTGTGGAGACAATATAAAAAGAGGACCACAGAACAAACATGGGTGTCGGGTTAGAGGAGAAATTTGTCTCCTGTTTTTTTTTTTCTTTTTAGTGTGGTTACCATGGAACTGTTTTAAATGATTTCCTAAAATGCATTAAACAAAGGTTCGTAGACATTCAGAAAAAAAATTGAGAAATGACGTGAATTATAGGTCTTCATTTAAGTATAGCCAAATAGCTTCATCATGTGTTTAGCTAACGTGCTTCTAAAGTAGTATGATTCTATCAAAGTGTGTTGATATCACACTTAATTTCACAATATATATTCCAGACACGAATACTGAAAACTGGTGTCCGTTTCGTCATGGTGTTATTGAAAACGCAGTCCAGTTCCATCTTTGTCACTCTGCCTGTGATATCGTGAGAGACTGTGCTCATATCTTGTGCATTTTCCTCTTATGCAACGAAGCTCAGACTTCAACCTGATAAATAAGAGAGGAGAAGTAACACAGTTTGGCACTTAAGAGGCAAAAACACACCTGCTTGACTGTATCATAAGATTTAGAGGAGTGAATAGTTGTTACTTTCATTTTTCAATGACATAAGTGTGCTTGTCATTTATAAGAGATTGCGAATCATTGACAGCATTGCCCTCACCCTCTCTCTCTCTCTCTCTCTCTCTCTCTCTCTCTCTCTCTCTCTCTCTCTCTCTCTCTCTCTCTCTCTCTCTCTCTCTCTCTCTCTCCACCCACCCTCTTTATTGTTTGTCTCTTTTGGCCTTTTCATCTGTATCTGTCCATCTCTCTGTGCCTGTCTGTGTCTCTTAACGGCATTTTCTGAAATGAGGTGGCTGCAGGATGGACTCTGAATCAGTCACCTGGTGTATTTCATGGCTTTGATATTTCATCGATAACATACGCTCAAAAGATGGATGACTAAAAAGCAACACATTGACACATGCATCCGTGACTGATTGCAACATTCGATCAGAATTCAATATTTCCCGAGAAATCAAGACAGAACATTTCAACAATGTGACTCTCTCTCTCTCTCTCTCTCTCTCTCCCTCTCTCTCTCTCTCGCTCTCTCTCTCTCTCTCTCTCTCTCTCTCTCTCTCTCTCTCTATCTCTCTCTCTCTCTCTGGGTTCACGCACGCGTCTCTCTCTCTCTCTCTCTCTCTCTCTCTCTCTCTCTC
>JADBJO010001041.1:196619-206619 GCA_016801955.1 Conus betulinus | reverse complement strand
TCCTTACTTCCTTCATTCTTTCCATTTCTCACGTAGGGTGCATGCTATGTGTGACTTGTCATCCATACCAACGGCCAAACTGGCCTACTCTTCCGAATGCTGGTGATGGGATTTTACGTGTGTGCAATATGTTATGCGTGCGTTTACACACGGAATCTCGGTTTATAGTCTCATTCGAAGGACTGTATGGGGAAATGGAGTCAGAACCAATGATACCTCCGAGGGGAAAATCCCCCTGTACTGAAACGCCCAGGCGGAGATTCGAACCCGCAATCTCAGGATCACCAAGATTACGAGTCCGGCGCTCTACCAACTGAGCTATGTCTAGGTAGTACAGAGGAATGGATCATCTGGAGGGTAGGCTAAAAAGATCCTGGAACATTTCCTGGCCTGGGTTGGTCCGTTTTTGTATGAGATTGGTGTGTATTCTTTGTCTGTTTTTTTTTTGTTTGTTTGTTTGTTGTTGTTGTTGTTTTTTTGTTGTTGTTTTTTTGTTATTGTTGTTTTACAGCTTCTACTGCTCATGTTCCATATGACGACTGTAATAAACAACAGCTTGCATGACACTGACTCTATCATTGAAGATATAGAGGTTTCAGATACCTGGGACTTTTAACATTTGTTTGGTTCGGTTTTACTTGAAAGACGATTGTGTTTCCCTGTTTCCAAGGACGACATCACTGCATGCAGTATGATCAGTGTATTCTGCATGACGTTAAATATGCTATTAAGTTATAATAAACTAAAGTAAAGACGACAACAAAAAAGGAAAGAAGAAGAAGAAGAAGAAGAAGAAGAAGAAGAAGAAGAAGAAGAAAGAAGAAGAAGAGAAGAGAAAGAAGAGAAAGAAGAAGAAGAAGAAGAAGAAGAGGAAACAGAGAAACAGAAGAACCATTGACGTCATCACATGCATGCATGAATAGCCTGCCTGCTTCAAAAGCCAAGATAATTATTGTGGCGCTTTTAGCCAGCGTGGTGTAGGTTGATTTTATTTCATCTTCATTATAGTATGCTTGCTCGTTTTGCTTTTTGACTTTCTTTTCTAAGTAGTGACACTCTCAATGGCCCTTTGAGGTTGAATAAACTATAATAAAAACGAAACTAAAGCTGATAATGGAGTTGATGATGATGATGATGATGATGATGATGATGATGATGGTGGTGGTGGTGGTGGTGGTGGTGGTGGTGGTGGTGGTGGTGGTGATGGTGATGATGATGACGACGACGACGATGATGATGATGACGATGACCACCACCACCATCAATAACAACACAGCCAAGTTGCCAACCATCAGCATCACAACCAACAATACAGCCACGTTACGAACACCACCACCACCAACAACAACAACGCAACTAAATTGCGAACCACCACCACCAACACCAACAACGCAACTAAATTGCGAACCACCACCACCAACAACAACAACACAACCAAACTGCGAACCACCACCACCACCACCAACAGCACAACCACGTTGCGAACCACGTTGATGACGATGAGGAGGAAAACGATGACAGCAGCGACAATACTCTTCTTGGCATACGTTCAGTAATGCACGTCACCCCTTCATAATGAGATGGCTGTCAACGAATATATGTGCCAAGGACATAGACAAACAAAGCACAGGACAAGACACAATGCCTGAAGAAGACGCACGAGGTCGAAATGCATTGTCTTGTCCTGTGCTTTGTTTGTCTTTGTCCTTGGCGGTAACTAATCCCCTCTCTTCTCTAAATTTGCTTCATTTTCCGCCCTCAGTCAATCCATTTTGAAAAAAAAAATATATATATGTGCAACAAAAACATGCTATAGACAAAGGGCTTCAGATGAAACGAGCAGCGTTTCCATTAAGAAACTAATAAGGTCCTTAAAAAGAAACTGATGAAACAATAAACAGCATCGTATGAATATGATGACAAGGATTTCTAAAGACAAACATGAATACGACAAATGAAATATTCGATTTAAGAGAAATGAAAGAAGAGTTTGAAAAAAACGAAGTGCTTGAATAGACTACATAAATGCATAAATGAGAGAGAGAGAGAGAGAGAGAGAGAGAGAGAGAGAGAGAGAGAGAGAGAGAGAGAGCATCTGGGAGCCAATTGGCAGCTTGGGGAATGAGGATATTGGGGAAATGGGGGGTGGTGGTGCACGGGAGTGAGGGGGGTTAGTTAGGATGTGCGAATGGAATAGGAAGGAATATGAGGATTTTTTGTGTCAATAAATTGCACCGGGATTTTAAAGGACAAGCCCTCTCGAACGTAAAGAAGCCACGACACAGGCCGAAAGAGACACGTCTTATTACCTCGGAAGGCCTGTTTACTGCAACCAGCACACAAAAAAAACACACACAGAAAAAAATGAATAAAAAAGTGGATAAATTAAACAGTTAAGGAAAGAAAAGTAAACACGGAGGTAACAGAAGAGGGAGGGGGGAGATGAAGGGGGGGGGGGGGGGGGGGGGGGGGAAAAAAAAAAAGACCAGAAAAGAAGCAAAGACAATGAAGACGGAAATACGAAGCTTCAAAGGTGTCAATTATTTCTGGTCTGCCGTTCATCAAGCGCTATAAACACGAAGAAGCGATGCGCGAAAAACAAGCCAGCGGATGAGAACCACACCATTCGTAGGGTGCATAGAAAATTAGTCACAAAAGAAATAACATTGGATGATAATTATGACTCTGTCCATGAGTGCTCCCTCTACCGGCTGTCGTAGATATTTGCTAGTGTCATCTATGGACACCGGCCAACGTTTCAGAAGTAAGGTAGAATCTACGTGTGGATATTAAATCTAGATCAGAACTCATGCAGACGCACATAAGCTGGCTCTTGGTCCTTTCTTCCCACGCCTCAGTGGTGTTTTTACTCAACGCGTCATTGTCATGGTGTCCATTAGTTCAATCGCTACCTTGTGTCACAGTTGTTCAGTCTGTCTCCTTTGTTGACATTTTGTGTCACAGTTGTTCAGTCAGTCTCCTTTGTTGCCGTCGCGTCACAGTTGTTAGGTCTTGTCTCTTTTGTTGCCATCTTATGTCACAGTTAAGTCTGTCTCTTTTGTTGCCATCTTGTGTCACAGTTGTTAAGTCTTGTCTCTTTTGTTGCTATCTTATGTCACAGTTGTTAAGTCTGTCTCTTTTGTTGCCATCTTATGTCACAGTTGTTAAGTCTGTCTCTTTTTTGTTGCCATCTTATGTCACAGTTGTTCAGTCAGTCTCCTTTGTTGCCGTCGCGTCGCAGTTGTTAAGTCTTGTCTCTTTTGTTGCCATCTTATGTCACAGTTGTTTTAAGTCTGTCTCTTTTGTTGCCATCTTATGTCACAGTTGTTCAGTCAGTCTCCTTTGTTGCCGTCGCGTCGCAGTTGTTAAGTCTTGTCTCTTTTGTTGCCATCTTATGTCACAGTTGTTAAGTCTGTCTCTTTTGTGTTGTTGCCATCTTATGTCACAGTTGTTAAGTCTGCCTGCTTTGTTGCCATCTCGTGTCACAGTTGTTAAGTCTGCCTCTTTTGTTGCCATCTTGTGTCACAGTTGTTAAGTCTGTCTCCTTTGTTGCCATCTTGTGTCACAGTTGTTAAGTCTGTCTCCTTTGTTGCCTTCTTGTGTCACAGTTGTTAAGTCTGTCTCCTTTGTTGCCTTCTTGTGTCACAGTTGTTAAGTCTGGCTTTCCTGTTGCCGTCTTGTGCCACAGTTGTTAAGTCTGCCTGCTTTGTTGTCATCTTGTGTCACAGTTGTTGAGTCTGTTTTTTGGTTGTTGTTGTTGTTGTTTTCTTTTGTTTTTTATCTTGTGTCACAGTAGTAAAGTCTGTCTTTCCTGTTGCCGTCTTGTGTCACAGTTATTAAGTGTGTCTGTTTTGTTGTCATTTTGTGTCACAGTTGCTAAGTCTGTCTGTTTTGTTGCCATCTTGTGTCACAGTTCTTAAGTCTTTCTTTCCTGTTGCCATCTTGTGTCACAGTTATTAAGTGTGTCTGTTTTGTTGTCATTTTGTGTCACAGTTGCTAAGTCTGTCTTCTTTGTTGCCATCTTGTGTCACAGCTATTAAGTCTGGCTTTCTGTTGCCGTCTTGTGTCACAGTTGTTAAGTCTGTCTGCTTTGTTGTCATATTGTGTCACAGTTGTTGAGTCTTTCTGTTTTTTGTCATCATCTTGTGTCACAGTAGTTAAGTCTGTCTTTCCTGTTGCCGTCTTGTGTCACAGTTGTTAAGTCTGTCTGTTATGTTGTCATCTTGTGTCACAGTTGCTAAGTCTGTCTGTTTTGTTGCCATCTTGTGTCACGGTTGTTCAGTCTGTCGTTCCTGTTGTCATCTTGTTTCACAGTTGTTAAGTCTGTCTCCTTTGTTGTTGTCATCTTGTGTCACAGTTGTTAAGTCTGTCTCCTTTGTTGCCATCTTGTGTCACAGTTTTTAAGTCTGTCTCCTTTGTTGCCGTCTTGTGTCACAGTTGTTAAGTCTGTCTTTCCTGTTGCCATCTTGTGTCATTGTTGTTAAGTCTGTCTCCTTTGTTGCCGTCTTGTGTCACAGTTGTTAAGTCTGTCTTTACTGTTGCCATCTTGCGTCACAGTTGTTAAGTCTGTCTCCTTCATTGCCATCTTGTGTCACAGTTGTTGAGTCTGTCTCCTTTGTTACCATCTTGTGTCACAGTTGTTTAAGTCTGTCTCTTTTGTTACCATCTTGTGTCACAGTTGTTAAGTCTGTCTCCTTTGTTGTTTGTCATCTTGTGTCACAGTTGTTAAGTCTGTCTCCTTTGTTGTTGTCATCTTGTGTCACAGTTGTTAAGTCTGTCTCCTTTGTTACCATCTTGTGTCACAGTTAGTTAAGTCTGTCTCTTTTGTTACCATCTTGTGTCACAGTTGTTAAGTCTGTCTTTCCTGGTGCCGTCTTGTGTCATAGTTGTTAAATCTGTCTTTCCTGTTGCCATCTTGTGTCACAGTTGTTAAGTCTGTCTTTCCTGTTGTCATCTTGTGTCACACAATTGTTAAGTCTGTCTGCTTTGTTGCCATCTTGTGTCACAGTTGTTAAGTCTGTCTCCTTTGTTGCCAACTTGTGTCACAGTTGTAAGTCTGTCTCCTTTGTTGTTGTCATCTTGTGTCACAGTTGTTAAGTCTGTCTGTTTTGTTGTCATCTTGTGTCACGGTTGTCAGTTGTCGCTAGAGTACGCCTTGATTTGACACTGCATGTACACAGTTCAGTTCATTATGGAAGACGATTAGCACATAATGTCGGCTGCAGGGGATACCTTAACGAGGCACAGGGTGATACAGAGAGCTCGGAGGGAAATTCACTAATCTGTTGATTTAAGACTTGGATGCAAAATGGCGAAAAAAGCAGTTTGAGGATCTGGAAAAGACGGAGGGAAAACAGTGATGAGGAATCTGCAGGAAAGGACAGGAAAGAAAACGAGAAAGGAGCCAGGAAACGAAGAGCAAGTCCTAAGCGTTGACCATAAGGGCCAGTTTGATGAAGATTAATTGTGTGCTTTCCCTACATCCCACCCAAAATAGGGAGTCCTAAACGTTGACCATAAGGGCCAGTTTGATGAAGATTAATTGTGTGCTTTCCCTACATCGAGCCCGCAAGGACGACAGTGATCTCATGAGAGATATGGAGTTTGATTTCAGTGAAGATGAACAGCTTGAGAAAGACTTCAGAGACAGTCTTCAGGGAGATGAACAGCTTGAGATAGACTTCAGAGATAGTCTTCAGGGAAGATGAACAGCTTGAGACAGACTTCAGAGACAGTCTTGCTAAATTTTAACAGGAGATAATCCAACAAATTTGGCGGTTGTCGCTTGAATACGACTTGATTTCAAACTGCTTGTGCACCGTTTAATTACATACGCAGGACGGTTAGTAACAAACGTCTAACCTAGAGGACAGATCAGCAAGACACGTGCATGATTCAGGAAGTTCGGATACACATTTAATGCGTCAGGTCATTTGGGCTTCTCGTCGGGTGGTCAAATGAGTGCACATTTATCGGGTTTTTGCTGTATACCTTTGGCTAAAGACAAGCAAAAGAAGGCTTTGATCTAATCACTAAACAAATGTGTCAGTAAATAAGCTTAACCTTTTTACGTCATACTTTCTCATTTACGTCGTCGCTGACGTCTTCATGTAATTAGTGCCTGACCACGAGAAACGGAACATAAAGTTAAGCAAGGCTTACCCGTATTAGTCACTAACTGATTCGAATTATTTCGAGGGTTACGTTAACGGTGCTAATGACATGCCAACCTTTCAGTCCAGAAACGACCGGATGTCCACCTATGTCTGTCTCTGAGAGGAACCTTCATGGCTAAATGCTGGCTCGTTTCCTGCACATCGTTTTTTTCACGCGTAGTTCCCTGGTCCTGAGTAGAATTCTGTGACGCTCATTGATGTCGGTCATGGGTTTAACAATTGTTTTCCAACATCTTCCCCTTCCAACACCATCCAACCTGTTCATTCTTTTCTTTTTTCCCCGTTCGGTGCTGTCTTCTTTTCATTTTTTTTTTCAAGTATGTATCAAAGCTATACCAATTTCAATAGGTCGATAGATAGGTAGACGGACCGACCAACAGGCAGATAGATAGTTAGCTCGCATGGTGAGGGGGGTAGGCTGGTGTTCCTCGTAGTAAATAATTATTGGATCTTACACCATTCCTGATAAGTCCTTCGACTGAGATTATAAACCGAGGTATCAATTCAATAAGTACATAGATAGATAGATAGATAGATAGATAGATAGATAGATAGACAGACGGACCGACTGACCGACAGGCAGATATATAGGCAGATAGCTCGCCTGGTGAGGAGGGTTGGGTGGGGAGGGGTGGGTGTCCCCCGCAGTAAATATTAAATCTTACAACATTTCCTAATAAGTCCTTCGAATGAGACAATGAATCGAGGTTCTACGTGCGAACACACGAATAAAATCCTCAGCACACTTTGAAGCCCACCACCATCCTTTGAAAGGGAATGCCTCGTTGGCCAATGGTATGGAAAATACATACAAACACAGCAAGCATCTTGTGCGACAATAGTGGTCTGCATAAAAAAAAGCCTTCGAGTGTGGATCAGGATGTTATCTCCTTTCTTTCCTTTCTCTCTTTCTGCGTACGCAGGCTGATACTCCTGCGGACAATGCCTGTATAGATAGGCAGTGGAATTGTGTGTGTATGACCGTTTTTTATCCTGCCATTGAGGCAGCCATACTCCATCTTCGGGGAAGATGCATGCTATGTGTAACGTGTCATTCATACCAACGGCCAAACCGGCCTTCTCTTCCGAAAGTTTGTGATGGGATTTTACATGTGTGCAAGATGTTATGCGTCCGTTCACACACGGAACCTCGGTTTATAGTCTCATTCGAAGGACTGTATAGGAATGGAGTAAGAACCCTTGTTAACTCCAAGGGGAAAAAAAAAATCCCCTGTACCGGAATTCGAACCCGCAACCCCAGGATCACGAGTCCGGCGTCATACCAACTGAGCTATTCCGGACCCCCATTATCTCCTGTGAAAGCTGTAGAAGAAACGGGATCCAGTAACCGGCCTGATGACCTCTTTACTGAGCGAAATGGCTGTACCTTGTTGGACCTGCTGACGTCCACTTTGGAGGAATAGTAAAACTAACAGACCATTCACTGGAGAAGGATTACTTCTCGTGCCCCCTTCAGCTCCAAAGCGAGTCTGTCTTTTCTTAACGCTACGTGTTTTCACTGGGATAGATTCTAAAGTTTGCTCCGCAACCTCTCCAGAAATTGCAGGCATCTGGGCCGATGTTTTATCATCACTTTTATAGATACATACATACATACATACATACATACATACATACATACATACATACATACAAAGACAGATAGATAGGCAGACAGACAGACAGAAATGAATAACAAAACATTCTGCTGAAAATCCTGGGCGCCATATATACAACCGATTGAGCGCCGAATAAAAGGCAAACAAATACATAAGTAGGCTAGAAATTGGAAACCCAGGCCCATTCTCATTTTCGTAGTTTATTTTTGCTTTTGAATGTGTGTTCGTGCCATTCAGAGGTATTTGATTTATTTTCAGTTGTTTTCTTTCAATCCACCCGTGAAAAAAGGAAAAAGACGGGTGGTGCTTTGAGATCAGCGTGACGTTAAATGCCTTAATATATCCAGGCTTAAGCTGCACGTCAAGACAATTTGTGTATTTTGATTCTCCTTCAGAACGTGTTTGTTTCTGTGTTTATTCGTACTTGTTGTTTTTGTTGGTGGTGTTGTTTTTTCTCGATGATGTGACTTACTTTGGAATGTGTGTGTGTGTGTGTGTGTGTGTGTGTGTGTGTGTGTGTGTGTGTGTGTGTGTGTGTGTGTGTGTGTGTGTGTGTTGTTTGTGCGCGTGCGTGCGTGCGTGCGCGCGTGCGTGCACGTGCGCGCGTGTGCGTTTGTTCTCTCCTCTCTCTCTCTCTCTCTCTGTGTCTCTCTCGTCTCTCTCTCTCTCTCGTCGTCTCTCTCTCTCTGTGTCTGTGTGTGTGTGTGTGTGTGTGTGTGTGTGTGTGTGTGTGTGAGAGTGTTTGTGCACTGGACAGAGTTGGGCTGGTTTGTTCCATTTTTTTCACTTTAAGAAATTCGTCTTGCTTGCAGCCAAGCAAGGGAAGCCAGAGAGAGAGAGAGAGAGAGAGAGAGAGAGAGAGAGAGAGAGAGAGAGGGAGAGAGAGAGAGAGAGGAGAGAGGACACAGACAGACAGACAGACAGACAGATCGACAGAGAGGGAGGGAGAGACAGAAACAGACAGACAGCATGACTAGCGACTACTAAGCATAACTAGCGACTAAGACTTACAAAAAATATAACAAAACACACATATCTTCACAAATGCATCCTCCTATCGAAGAGAGAGAGAGAGAGAGAGAGAGAGAGGAGAGAGAGAGAGAGAGAGAGAGAGAGAGAGAGAGAGAGAGAGAGAGAGAGAGAGAGAGAGAGAGAGAGAGAGAGAGAGAGAGAGATTCCTTTTGTAAAAATATTAACATACAGCAAGCTGCTAAGAATGATAATTAGACAATTACAATGCATCAGTAATATCAACATTTTTTTTTTTGAGTTACATGATGTGGTTACAAGGCAAGACAAGAACGAGCAATACTACAATCAATTATCAGTTAGCAACAATAAAGTCCTAGCGTCAATAGTCATAACGATTATTATATGATGTGTGTGTGTGTGTGTGTGTGTGTGTGTGTGTGCAGCGCGCGCGCGCACACGTGTGTGTGTGTGTGTGTGTGTGTGTGTGTGTGTGTGTGTGTGTGTGTGTGTGTGTGTGTGTGTGTGTGTGTGTGTGTGTGTGTGTGTGTGTGTGTGTGTGTGTGTGTGTGTGTGTGTGTGTGAGAGAGTGTGAGAGAGAGAGAGAGAGAGAGAGAGAGAGAGAGAGAGAGAGAGAGAGATGCTGTCATAATCTTTTTCCTCCCTCCCTCTTTTTCTCCCCTCTTTTTCTTTTCTTCTTCTTCTTGAATGTTCATACACTACCCAAGACTATAATTATAAACTTAGTGACAATACATCAATACGCACAATACGCAGCCGTAAGAAATGTATACACTAGAGAGAGAGAGAGAGAGAGAGAGAGAGAGAGAGAGAGAGAGAGAGAGAGAGAGAGAGAGAGAGAGAGAGAGAGAGAGAGAGATTTCCATTTTTCTTATCCAAAATATATATATGCTAAACATTACTATAAAATTTGAACAACAAGCAACAATACATCAATATAATCAATAGTTACCAGGGCAGGGCACACATTTATCATCATGTAGATACAGTGCTTCAATAAATCAAAAGTATTAGGACATCAATCAGTTAGTGGCAATGCATCAGTAAAGTCAGTGATGACAACATTCATTCATCATGATATAATTACAGTCATTAATAAAAAACAATGGTAACCATATCTCTCAATTTATCATTATCTGGTTTAAGAAAGGAAGCGGCGGCGTATCAGTTTAATATGCAGCAAACAAAGGGTGTGCTCTCTGGTATATGTATTTT
>JADBJO010001041.1:176619-181619 GCA_016801955.1 Conus betulinus | reverse complement strand
AAGTCTCCAAATATATTTGCTCAGTTCTGTTTGGTTTTTGTTTTTCTTTGTTGAATGACTGTTTATGGTTTGCGTATCTGGTTTTGAAGTGATTTTCAGTGATCCCTATGTATGTTTCTTTTTTTCATTTTCTGATGTCACAGTGGCTTGGTATACAATGTTGTTATAGAGGCATTTGTTGCTTAAGGGACACTGTGTTCTTTTTTAGCACAATTGCAGGATTTCTTTCTTCACCCTTCTTTGCTGTGTTGCTTTTCATTTTGTTGGATGAATCAATTATATTTTTAAGGTTAGGCATGCATGAATATGATAGTTTGATGGTGTTCTTGTTGAATATTTTGGACAATTTGTTCTTTTTTGGGAGGATGCTGTCAAAATTTTGAAAAAATTCTTTCCCTACGTTTGTTTTTACTCGTCCATCATATGGAGGGTTGTACCATGTGATTTTCTTTTTCTGCTTTTTTTGTTTTTGTTCATGTTGTTATCTGGGTTGTATTGTAGTTTGTAGCTGTAACCACTTTTTTGCAATGCCTCTTGGTATTCTGCTGCTGCGTTGTTGAATACTCTTTCATTATGTGACAGATTATTAGATAATCTCTTGTTTATGCCATTGGGTATGGTTGGTTTTAGTATAGATGGGGGGTGGTTGCTATTGATGTTTACATAAATGGGTGTGTCATTAGGTTTCTTGTATGGTTTATATATGTGGTTGTTGAGGTCAAGTGTTATGTCTAAGTAGTTCACTACCTTTTGTTTTGCTTCGATGATGGTGATTTTTAAGTTATGGTTTTGGAAAATTTTGCATAGTTCTTTTTTCTTGTTTTCAATGGTTCTTGGATTGTTGTTTAGCGCGGCGAGGCCGTCGTCTCTGTACAGTCCGACTTGCTTTCCGAGTTGCTTTTGGATGTTGGATAGCATAAACAGTCCGACTAGTTCACATGTTTCGGCACCGTCATACGATCCCATGGTCACATCAAATGTTGAGTTTTTATTCGTTTTCTTGATCCATGTATCATTTCTGCTGTAGAGTAAAGTTTTCTTGGTGTGTGAAGAATGATTTCCATTTCTGACCCTGTTATGTCTGTGTGTTTATTAGCAAATTTCAGAGCTTTAGTGAGTAGCTCTTCGTCTATGGATGGGTAGAAGTCTACTATGTCGAATGTGATGAATACTGTGTTCTTCTGTTTGTTAAGATTTTTGAACCATTGGATAACTTCATATGTGTTCTTCCAGAGGTTGTATTCAGTGTTTGATTTTATGTTTTTTATGGCTTTTTCTAAGATTTTCTTACTTATTTTGCCCAGTTCAGATTTAGATGGGTTTATTAGTCTACATGTTGGGTTGTTGTGGAAATTGGGTTTATGGTCTTTAAGGGTTATGAAGGCTTCTTTTATTGCTGTTGTTTCCACCCTGTCACCTAGATCCATGTGGTGTACGAGTTCTTTTTCTTTTTTTTCGGATGTTGTGTGTGTGGTTTTATCAGCTTTTTTGTAGTTTTTTTTCTGAATGTTTTTATCAAGAAGTTGTGAGTACTCGTTTGGTTCCATTTTGTAGTAATTACTGGTTTTGTCAGCCTTCACGAATATTTTTTTTGTCATTTTGTATTTGTTTTATTTCATTTTTTAATGATGTTTGGAAATCGTTGTTTGATTTTTTGAATTCTATGTTGGCTATCATTCTTTTCATTTTATCCTCAAAAGATTTCATTTCATCTATGGCCGGTGGAGATCGCCATGATTTGAAGCCATATGTGTTTTTGTCCTCTCTTTTTTTGCTTCGGGTTCAGGAAGAAAAACGCTTTCCATCTCATGTTTCGTACGAATTTTTTTCAGTTTGTTCTATTAATCTTTTTAAGTAGAATTGCGGGTTGGAGAATGGTATATTTTTTGTCGATTGTCTAAAATTGATTTCCTGCATTTTGAAATTCATCAGGCCACAGTGCTCAACGTTTGACAATGTAGAGCCAGTGTTGACAGTGTTGAGCCAGTGTTGACAGTGTTGAGACAGCGTTGACCGTGTTGAGCCAGTGTTGACAGTGTTGAGCCAGCGTTGACAGTGTTGAGCCAGTGTTGACAGTGTTGAGCCAGCGTTGACAGTGTTGAGCCAGTGTTGACAGTGTTGAGCCAGTGTTGACAATGTGGCGCCAATCTTGACGGCCCTGAGCCAGGGCTGACAGTGTTGACAGTGTTGAGCCAGTGTTGACAGTGATCGGCCAGTGCAATGAATACCATCGCCCACAGACGCGGCCAGTCAACACGTCACACAAACACAGTGACGTCATGTGCACACCTGATCTGTCATGTTGATCTACGCGCTCGCACTCGGTCCTGAGGGCACGATTACTTGAGATTTCAACGAACATAACTGGGTTAATTCAATGATACTTGACTAAACAGGGGCGGTCAGGCCAACGCAGTAATTCAATGATGCTAAAGAGAGTTTCAAATCCCATCCCAAGGGTGACTCGAACACCAGACCCTACGTTTCATGTTGTGCGTAGTTCAGCCATTCAGAAGGGGTCTTATCAGAGCTGTCACCGTGCCTTCATAGATTCTGTATCACCTTTCAGTTAATGACATCGCCGTGTTGTTTTTACAATTAATAAAGAGCCAAACATCACCTGTGTCTGTCGTCTCGGTGCGTGATTCATTAAGTCTGTGTGTGATCTATGCGGTAAAGCCGTTACAAAACAAGACATCTCGGTTAGCTTCAATACATCACGTACATCACGATTTCTACAATCACAATTTCCTTCTATACTCACGATATGGCGTCATCACTTTTACAATGTACATAACGCTAAAACATAAAGAATGCATGGTGTATTCAATCAATGCCAAAGAACACTGGCTCATAAAAATTCCATTCAGTATTGACTTTGAATATCTCATTTTCAATTTTGCGTTATACAGCTCTATCTTATACCTTTTGTTCAACTACTTGTGAAACATATGCATATTTGGAACACATCCCAGACAGCAAGGGTCCTAGGACCCACCTAGGGCCCACCTAAGGCCCACCTAGGTTCTGGCTAGATCCAGCTTGTCCAAGCTGCAGCTAGCTAGAACTTAGGTGGACCTAGTATCCTTGCTGTAAGGGATCCTCCCATCATGCATCCACAAATATGATGTGTGGCGTGTATTATTGAGCCACAAATCTCATCGGCTTTTGTACACTCATCTTTACCAAAAGCACCAGATTGCAAAGAAATTATAGTGAAAACATGTCCACATCTACCATTCAAAGTATTTTCTAAAGAAGTCGTAAAATGTCGTACGAAGTACAGTTTCATACAAAATGCTCAACTGAGTCAATTCCATGTTTACACACCACACACATTTTGACGTATCAGTCACAGCCACGGCATTCAAGACAATGTTTGAGCTTATGATTTTATGCACTAGTCTTATTTGGGGCCATGCCAGTTTGACATCTCTAATTCTGTGGGTTTTATGAGGCATACTTTCCCACGAAATATCAACGTTTAGTTGTAAGGTGAGAGACGATTGCAGGCGGAAATCTAAACAAATCTTTTTTTTTTTAAATGTTTGAAATAACTCCGCCAAACAACATACAGACACGAATCGCAGGACAAAGCAAAAAGTGTCTTGTCTTGTGGTTCGTTTGCCCACGTTGTTAGGTGGGTTGTTTCAAACATGTTTCAAGATTTATCATCGTTAGTGTTTTTTTCTGACCACTTTGAACACTAGTTTGGCTACAAATCGTCCTGTTTCAACAACGCATGTAATTTTTTTAGCAGACTAATGTACACTAGCAATAGTTTCTAATGCCTGGGCATTTTTAAATCATCACTGTTGATATCACGTGCCTGTATGATAACCACCTTCGCAAGAAAGTGCTGAATTGAAGCTATCATACCATTGTAAGCATCAAAATCAACGTAGCAATCGCGATCAGTTAGAAATGCACCGTCTCTCAAGATTTTCTCATTTCTTTTAAGAAAATGTTTCATGGAATCCCTTCCTTTGTCCATGTACTTATTCTGCTTTATTATCACATTACCCAGTCTTCTAGAGTCATTGTGAAAGTTTTCAGAAAGTGTTTTATGGAATCCCTTCCTTTTTTCCATGTACTTACTCTGCTTTATCATCACATTACCCATTCTTGGAGAGTCACTGTGAAAGGTTCCAAAAGCAATTCGCTTGGGTTCTTAAGTATAATGCAAAAGTAAAACGTTCCGTATGCTTTAAATATGTTTAGCCAAAAATTTGCTTTCTTTTTGAAATTTGTCCAACTGCTGATCCATAACATTCAGTTTTGTGTTGTGTGTGTTTGTGTTTGTTTGTTTTTGTTTGTTTGTTTACGAGGAAGAGATACATGGTCGTTGCATAGTATAGTACATACATACATAGTATTTCCATTTGTGATTTTATGTGGACAAAATCCTGATCTATTATAATTCAAGAGCAATTGCATATCCTATGTTAACAGTGTTCTGATCCATAATGATTTTAGAGCAATTACATGTCTTCGTATATCTGGCATATCTAATGGACCTTGTTTTGAAGCTTTATTGGATGTATTTCTACCGAATTTATCTTGTCGTTCTACACAAACCGAAAGCACGCCTTTTAAAGATTATGTATAAAGTGCTCTGGTGGATCGGGCAGAACATTGCAAAGGTCTGTTAGACAAGAGACTTTAAAAGCGCTATTCTACCGAATATATTTGGACCATATCTTAACTAATATTTTGATTTCCAACTTTTTTTGTAGCTGGTTTTGCATTTATCTAACTCTTGAGTAAATTAGACTCCGAATATGTTAAATTTAGCAGGGTTCCATGTCATGTTTAGATCGGGAACACATGTTCTATTTATCTTTTCTCATCTCCAGGCCTTACTGTTTGTGTTCATCGGTGTGTTCATAAGCATTAATCATAGGCCTTACCAAAAAAAAACTGTTGATTATATCTAGAGTTCATCTAGATTGAAGTTTGTCGCCAATGTCAAACAACTGTTTCATCTGCGAATTCTGCAC
>JADBJO010001041.1:166619-169119 GCA_016801955.1 Conus betulinus | reverse complement strand
CATCTTGAGGCTTGCGATTCGAACCTCGTCTCCTCGCTGTGTCTCGTGTGGTTTCCAGACATTGATGGTGAACCGTATGGTCTCTTGTCGGATGCTTGTGGTGAATAACCTCTTGTTCTGTGGTCGTTTGCTCTTTGGGAATAGAAGTACTCTGTATTGCGCGTTGGTCGTGATTCTCGTCTCCATCTACTCGACGTTGGCGGGGAATTGCCTCTCCTTCTGCTTGACATTGGTGACGAATCACGTCTTCTTCTTTCTGACATCAGTAGTGAATCATAACTGCCCCTGACGTCTTTTGACGTGTCTGGTGAACCATATCTTCTGCCTGATATGTCTGGAGAATACTTTCTCTCCCTGTCATCTGGCATCTGCAGTGAGTTGTACTCTTCTTGTCTTTCTTGTGATCTACGTGGCGAATGATGCCTCCTGAAGGATCTCGGTGATGAATCGTTCCATGTCCAGTCGTCTTCTGGCCTTTGTGGAGACAGAGAGATTCTTTCTGGTGAAACATTTCTTCTCCTTCTGTCTCCAGAGATCTGCCGTGAAGCGCGCATCCTCCTGTTATCTTCTGACCAGCGGGGTAAACTCATACTTTAAATTGTCGTCGTCTGACATACGTGATGAGCCATACCATGTCCGTTGCCTGACCGCTTTGAAATCCAACCAGGCTCCCCTCGTCGGTCCAACTCTCCATACTCTGACATCCGGGATGTATCGCGTCCATTGACGTCATACATCCGCCATGAGCTTTCAGGGAATTTCCCCCTTCCTCTACCATCCTTTGACGATCTTGTCACGTCTGGACATGTGGAATCGCTATCATCTTCCGACAGACTGGACGTCTCCCAGTGGTCATCCCTTATCTCACCGTCCTCCGAACAGTCCGACTGTCTGGAAGTCCGTCTGCTGTGGATCCCTGGGGTGGACGAGGCAAGGCCGTGGTGATCAAGTAGCTGAAACACAGACAGTAGAACACAGTGTGAAATGAACGGAGAATGCACATGGAGCAATGATAGGCTGGAAAGAAAACCAACTTCTAATGGAGATTGTCTCGAGTCTTAAACTTGGCACTTTCTCTTCAACATAGTAAGTCAGTTGTTCCTTGTAACCCTTGTCAACCCTCTCTCTCTCTCTCTGTGTGTGTGTGTGTGTGTGTGTGTGTGTGTGTGTGTGTGTGTGTGTACGTCCTTGCTTTTGTGGTCATTGTTTTGTTTGTTTCTTTTTATCGACAATCATTGGTCTACTGACTACAGAATAAGATTCAAATATACTTGCTGCATAAAATCAGCAGCATGGAGGAACAGACCAGAACCAACTGAACCAACCAATCATCTTCGGAGATAACAGCCACGGTGAATGAAGGCATTACTCACGGCGCGCCTCAAAGTGTCCGAACCCATTATGCTCATCACAGCACCGGTGAAGAGAGGAGAGGTTCCAAGGGATGGGGTTCAGGGGAGGCTTGGGGGGAAGGGGGGGGGGGCAGTAACGGGATGAAGGAGAAAAAATGGCCGGAAGAGAGGGAAGAGGGCAAGGAGCAGGGAAGTGTAAAAAGACAAAGTGGAGAAACAGAGAGAGACAGAGATATTAAGAACCTGTCCAGGCAACAGTCACACGCACGGTCCACCAACCATGCGCATCAGTGCATGTCAGCCTTCTGGCCTGGATTCAAGTTTCCTGCCAAAGGCGCTCAGAGAGTTGGACTGCTCTGCAATCCGTGAACACTGCAAACAACTGCAGGTGTCAGAGAAGGCAACAGATAGAACGAAGAGCTCTTCCACAACATCCAAATCTACAGCTTACAAGTCTACGTGAAACAGTGCGAGCAGTTACAGAAAGTTAGACATTTTCATCATGAACTGAAATTTTTTACGAACTTTCTGTAATTGAGTGATCGACCTCTTGTGGGTTCTTTGATTATGATTGTAAAAAAAAAAAAAAAAAAAAACAATCTGACAGGTATGATAGTCCTTAAATTGTGTATAAAAGGCAGAACCTCATCTCTTGAAATACTGAATGTATACAAGGCAGAACCTCATCTCTTGAAATACTGAATGAGCGTAGATCAGCATAATCCAGGTAAAAGACAGAGGACAATATGGGGAGGGATGAGAGAGGGGGGGGGTTACGGTACCGTTGGAGGGGACTGGACAAAACAAGGAAACAAATATACTCGCAAGTAACCGAACAGTTGGGGGCCGGAATAACTCAGCAGTAGAGCGCCGGACTCGTGAACCTGGGGTTGCGGGTCTGAATCTCCGCCGGGCCGTTTCGGTACAGGGGGATTTTTCCTCGGAGTTAACATTGGTTCTGACTCCATTCCCCATACAGTCCTTCCAATGAGAGTGGCGAAAGTGGTTAGCGTCGCGGACTCCCGGCTGGGAGGTCGTGGCTTCGAATCCCATCAGAAGTCATGTGGGTTTTTCTGCCCCGATCGGCTCCTACCCAGAGTTGAGTTTGCTGCGGACTCAGTTGGGAAGACTGGGACCACACAGTCGAG